>CAUYRH010046570.1:0-98658 GCA_963574655.1 Perodicticus potto
GAGTTGGAGGTTGCTGTGAGCTGTGTGACGCCACGGCACTCTACCGAGTGTGATAAAGTTAGACTCTGTCTATACAGAAAAAAAAAAAAAAAATATATATATATATATATATATATATATATATAAGCAAACAGGCAGTACTTTCTCTCTCTCTCTTTTTTTTTTTTTTGAGGCAGAGTCTCAAGCTGTCGCCCTCCACAGAGTGCTGTGGAATCACAGCTCACAGCAACTTCAAACTCTTGGGCTTAAGTCTTGCCTCAGCCTCCCAAGTAGCTGGGACTACAGGCACCTGCCACAACGCCCGGCTATCTTTTTTCTTGCCCTTGTTGTTTTAGCAGGCCCGGGCAGGTTCGAACCTTTCAGCCTGGGTGTATGTGACCAGTTCCCTACACACTCAGCTACAGGCACCGCCCAGGCAGTACTTTCTCTTAATGTAAATATTTCAGGAATTTGTTTCCTCTTCTCCATCTAAGCAGCACATTAAAGACTTCCCAGAGCCCAGTCACTAATAAAAGATGACAATTTTGATGTGATTTGTTTCTGACCCTAATCCAGTGTTCATGATGGATGCAAAATTCACTATCAATTCAAATTACAATAAATTCTTCATTGCACCAAAACCATATTTCCCTGCTTTTCTATGCACTACCACTGATTACATTACCCCAGTCTCGAACTTCCTGATGTCCTAATTCCCTTTTCATTCATTGGTTCCTCCCTGACCACCTTAAAGATAAGCTGGGAGTGGTAAATCTTCAGCAGCCAGGAAACATTTAAAAACTTAAAAGACATTTTGGACTTCTCATAAGAATGTTTGGCAAATTAAACTCATTTAGAAAACCAAACCAAACTAAAAAAGGTATGTACCTAGAGAAAGTCAGGTTTAAACTAACTTTACAAAAGGACATTGCTTCCTGGTATTTCCAAATCCTGTTCCCCTCCACTTCGGCTTGGATGCCCTGGAGTTGACACTGTAGTTTTGACTCCTTATCGAAGACCAGTAATCATGGTGTCATATAATCTACCTCATGTCTGCCTTCCTCTTTAGCAGAGCAGGCAAACAACAGCAACTCTCCCGGAATTGGGGCAGACAATTCTTTCAAAATAACTAAATGAATCACGCCTACTTCATATCCTGAACAAATCCAGGTCCACGTCCAACAGTCTATTAACAATATCCAGAAAATACACGCAGGACTAGATGCCCATCAGGTGTTAACTGTTTCACTCTCAGAGGACAAGTCAAATTCCAGGCCAGGGAATCAGACACAATTAAAATCAAGCACATTTAAATCTCTAGCTCTGTTACCTTCATTTGTGTGAAACTTTTAGGAGACATCAGAAATGTGCAAAAATAGGAAGAATAATAAGCTATTCTACGTTCCTTGTCTATTAGTTCTCTTTCTTAAGATGTAAGTTCTTGCACTTCTGCTGTTTGGAGAGAAGTAAAATATTTAAAGAGTAATCACACCCTTGATTTTTCAATGGCTGTTCCTTTCTTAGTTGGAGGACACATGTAATAGGAAATTAAAACCTATGTAAAAGAAGAGGAACATAAACATATCAAATGCCAATATAATTATTGTGATTGTATATTAAATCTGTCCTTGATTTTCTTCCTCAAACAAACCATGAGGTATATAACAGGATGTGTTATGTAACAGTCATTGTTTGATTAAAGAAATAAAAGGAAATATGTCATTCTTACGAAGAGTATATTTTCCTGATACTAAATTGAAAAGTAAAACTTTTACAGATCTACCTTCAAAGAGATTCTGAGCTATATATACAGGACAACTACTGATCTGATAATGGTTTTTATTTTTTTTTTTGGTTTTGTTCATTTGTTTAGAGGTTGAGTGCTTACTCTGCTGCCCAGGCTGGAAAGTAGAGATATAATTATAGTTCACTGCAGCCTTGAACCCCTGGCCTCAAATGATCCTCCTGCATCTGCCTCCTGAGTAGCTGGGATTATAGGCACACACTTCCATGTCCAGCTAATTGTTTTTATTTGTACTTTTTGTAGAGATAGGTTGAATCATATTGCCCAGGCTAGTATTGAACTATTGTACTCAAGAAATCCTCCCACCTCAGCCTCCAAAGTCCTGGGATTACAGATATGAGCTACCTCTCCCATCCCTGATAATTTCTTATTTTATGGGCTTCATTTGATTGCGAGGGAAAAAAACACTTTTTTTTTTTGAAACAGTCTCACTCTGTTGTCCTGGGTAAAGTGCCATGGCATCATAGCTCACAGTAACCTCACAGCAACCTCAAACTCCTATGCTTGAACAATCCTCTTGTCTCAGCCTCCCAAGTCCCTTGTAGCTGGAAATACAAGGCATATGCCACAACTCCCTGCTAGTTTTTCTATTATAGAGACAGTGTCTTGCTCTCATTCAGGCTGGTTCATAACTCTTGAGCTCAAGCAGTCCACCCACCTAGGCCTCTGAGAGTGCTAGGATTACAGGTATGAGCCACCATCCAGCCTGTAGTTTGTTCTTAAGTTGAATTTGTAAGAAAGTTGGAACAAGTACATATTTACCTATTACCTGTAATATCCTCTGTTCATAAGTGTGAGTCATATGTCAGTCAGGTGTTTGTAGTTTAAGGATTGCTTGTACACCTTTATCATTTATTCAATACTTTTAACCAAAATTATTTTTTAATTTAAATGCATTTAAATTAAATGGTACTGTATCTTTATCATAAGTACTACATCACTAATATAAACAGAAAATTACTTGGAAATCAAATACCATGAAAACAAAGTAATGCTAGTCAATTAAAAAAATAACAAAACTATGATCTTTTGGTTTACAAAAGTGCACACCTGAAAATAAACAGAAAGTAAGAACTGTTTTTTTCTTTCTTAGCAGTCAATTGAAAATGGATAGTTAGCTCAATGTTCCTGAGTTCAAGAGAAAGATGAACTGAATATGCAAAAGATATTTAATAGCCTTCTCAAGAAAGGCTGGATACTGAGAATTAATTCCTAATCGAATTGATGTAAACGTTTGTTCCACAAATTTTGTATTTCCCAGTAGGCTTCTGATCTTCTGATGTGAATTCTTGAAACATTCTGACTAGGTCAGGATATTTGGTAAAACCCAGAAAAGTGATTTACCAAGATTTCCTTCCCCTGAATCATTGTCATCTGGTTTGAGAAAATATTTATGAAAACCTTTCATCAAATGGCCTGTTCATAATTTTGAAGCAGTTTTCAGCAAATTCTTCAGATGAAATTTCTGAAAAAATTACAAAGTTTCCAATAAGTATCACTTGCAGAATGAATATCAGTTTCAGAATTTGCTCCCAGGATCCTGAGTTTACCATGTATTATCCACAGAAAATACAGCTACCATTTGTTGCATTCTGAATATGGGCTAGCCATTTTGTGAAGTAATACATACATATATAAAAAATGTATTTGTAGGTTCGGCACCTGTGGCTCAACGGGCTAAGGCACCAGCCACGTACACCTGAGCTGACGGGTTCGAATCCAGCCCAGGCCCGCCAAACAACAATGACAGCTGCAACCAAAAAATGGCTGGGCGTTGTGGTGAGCACCTGTAGTCCCAGCTACTTGGGAGGCGGAGGCAGGAGACTCGCTTGAACCCAGGAATTGGAGGTTGCTGTGAGCTGTGATGCCACGGTACTCTATCCAGGGTGACAGCTTGAGGCTCTGTCTCAAAAAAAAAAAAAAAAATGGATTTGTATATGTGAATACATGTATATAATTTTATACATGTAAAATCTATAAAATGAGTTATATATATATATACACACACACACACACATATATATAGGAAATAAGATTTTTTTCTTTTTTTTTGGAGACAAGAGTCTTTCTCGGTCACCCAGGCTAGAATGCCATGGCCTTAGCCTTAAACTCCTGAACTCAAGTGATCCTCCTGCCTCAGCCTCCAGAGTAGATGGGACTATAGGCACCCATCACAAGGCCTGATTAATTTTTCTATGTTTAGTAGAGACAGGGTCTCACTCTGGCTCAGGCTGCTCTGGAACTTCTGGCCTCCTATCTCGGCTTCCCAGAATGCTAAGATTACAAGGAAACCAGATTTTATATTAATCTCGTTTAATTCTCTCTCAATAAAAACTAGTGCTCAGAGAGATTGTAGTGACTTCACTGAATCAACATTTAGCAAATGTTTGTTGACTGCTTTCTCTGTGCCAGGCACCATTTTAAGCATTGGGAGGACAAAGGCACACAGAACAGACATGGCCAGGTCATTTGTGTCCTAGTGATGGTAGGGATGGGTGGGAAGGAACAGATAAGATACTTTCCCGTAGTGACTAGCTAAGAGACAGTAAGTAGTAAGACATGAGTCGTCAGTCAGAGAAGTCCTGCAGGGGACATGAGGAGCAGCAGTCAGCCTGGGAAGGAGCCTTCCGGACATAAGAAACAGCTACTGCAAAGCCCTTAAGACACGAGCTTGCCATGTTCAAGAAACGAAGACTACATGGCTGTAATCTGCTGAGCCAGGGTGAGTTTCAGAGTCACTTAAGGCCCTGTGGCTATGTTAAGGAGTGTGGAATTTTTCTCTGCAATGGAAAACATTTGGAGGGTTTTAATTAGGAGAGTGACATAATCTAATTTCATTTGGAAAGTATCCTTCTGATGCTGTGTGAAGAATAGAGTATAAGGGGCAAAAAGAGAAAGGAGACACTGAGTTAAAACCTTGCCTATTGGAAACTGATGTTCATTCTGCAAGTGACGCTTATTGGAAGAGACAGTGGCCTGGGTGAGAAGGGCAGTGGTGGGGATGGAAAGAAGTGGATGGATTTGAGGGTAGTGGCGTGGACCTGCTGACGTGTGGGGGGAGGTTCAGAGGGAGAGAGAAGCAGGAAAGAGTCCCTGCTTCTGGCATGAGCAAACTTCCTCTAGTTCCATAGCTTATTAAGTGGGAGGGCTCAATTGAAACCCATGGCTGCCTGGTTCGGAGCTAGTCTTGACTCCATTCTTTCTTCCGGTGGCTACTCAATTGAACCCCAAGGCTACAGTTCCCTGGTCTTCTCCAACCACTTAATCCCAAACTCACAGCATCAAGCCTTTGGACAGCCTGGGTCCTCCTCAAGCTGCTCAGCATGCAGATTCTTAGAGCAGCCAGAGAGGAGGAAATCTGACGTTTGACCATATGCAAAGGGACCCACCACTGAAGATCTGGTGTCAGACAGAGAAACTGTAACAGAGGCCAGGGCCTGAAAAAGAGCACAAATGTTTTACAAGCTGTCTCTGCATCCCTGCCAGAGGCCAGTAATGAGAGGGGTAGGGGAGTGTTCTTTGTAGTGTAGGAGATGGCTCGACAATTGTCCATTCCAGATAGTCTTGAGATTATCTTAGCTGGAGATGGGAGTCATGAGAATCATCTCTACAGTAAAACAGCAATTGCCTGAAGCTGAAAACCTCCCCTTTAAAAGATCTGTATTTCTGGACTGGCTCACACCTGTAATCCTAGCACTCTGGGAAGCCAAGGATGCTGGATTGCCTGAGCTCAGAAGTTCGAGACCAGCCCCTCTAAAAATAGAAAAACTAGCTGGGCATTGCAGTGCATACCTGTCATCCCAGCTACTTGGGAGGCTGAGGCAAGAGGCTCTCTTGAGGCCCAAAGTTTGAGGTTACTGTAGTTACTATGCTTTGGTGAGCTATGACACAAGGGCATTCTACCTACTTAGGGCAACTAAGTGAGACTGTCTCAAAAATAAATAAATACATACATAAAAGCTCCGTATTTCAGCTCATAATCAGGACAATGGTGCTTTAAGAGAAGAATCTGTCATTCTCCTCATTTGTGAGCAAATTAATAAATTTCTCTTTCCTTCTCCTGAAGCCATTTGTCCTCTCCTCCCCATCCTTACTTCCCTAAAATCCTCATCCCTTAACCCCTGCCCTCATTCCCTCTGTCCTTCACTTGGTAACTACCCCCCTCTCTGGGTGTGTCCCTGTGCTGCCAGGGGCACAACTGCCACGCTGGAGAATACTGCACGAGGTCATTACATTTAGCTAATGGGAGAAAACCTACAAATGGATTCCTGGGGGGAGGCAGAAATTGCGTTACAGTGGATTGAGAGGTTGAGGAAAAGTAAAGTGGTGGGCACATAGGAATAAAGTAGAGGCCAGGCGCAGTGGCTCTCACCTGTAATCCCAGCACTTTGGGAGGCTGAGATGGGAGGAGGTTCCAGTGAGCTGTGGTCTTGCCACTGCACTCAATCTGGGTGACAGAGGGAGACCCTTCCTCTCGAAGGAAACAAAAATAATAAAATAGACTCGACTTTCAGATAATCTGAGCTATAGTGACTGAAGAAAGGGGGATAAATTTGTAGCTTAACAGGAAAGCAGAACGAAAAATAATAATTTTAATGTAAAACAGTTAGGAAAGTATTTTTAGAAGTGTTATGCAACTATAAAGGATATCAGTATTTAACCTTATCATGTGCTACTTTTTGCCTCAATGCTGTTTTTCTAAACAAATATTCAGTGAAAGAATAAATCGTGCTTAATACTTCCTATGTGAACACAATGGCCTACAGATAGAGATCAGTAAAAACTTAATTATTGAAATATGAAGTCAAAATACATGGAAGTGTCCGGGTTGGTGTCAGGCATACATCCACATTTCCCTATTAATTTGTTTAAGGTACTGTATATAACAAAGCAATAGACACTTTGCTTTATCTTTCTTTTCTTTCTTTCTTTTTTTTTTTTTTGGTAGAGACAGAGTCTCACTTTATCGCCCTCTGTAGAGTGCCGTGGCATCACAGAGCTCACAGCAACCTCCAACTCCTGGGCTTAGATGATTCTCTTGTCTCAGCCTCTTGAGTAGCTGGGACCACAGGCGCCCGCCACAATGCCCGGCTATTTTTTTGTTGCAGTTTTTCTGGGGCTGGGTTTGAACCTGCCACCCTCGGGTAAATGGGGCCGGCACGTTACTGACTGAGCCAGAGGCGCTGCCCTGCCTTATGTTTCTTTGTATTTGTCATAATACTCCACAGCCTTGAGTGTAGTAGATGCTTATTAATATTTGTAGATTGACTTCAATTATATATATTAGTTAACCTTCAGTTCTCACTTCAAATGACAAACCATCTTTTGGCAATAACCAAAATTACAATGTAATTATATTAAATTGCATTCAAATATATGGATTACCTCACCCTTTCCCCAATGAAATCCAGATATGCTATTTCACCAATTAAACTACTCTTTTATCAAAGTTCCATTAATCTCCTGAAGGTACCATTGTGCTCATTAACTAAATGTCAGGTAGGCAAAGAAGCTACTTCGGATTTCACTTAATAAACCAGAGCAATTTAAAGTAATTAGTCACATCTTGTGAAAAGAAGCCAATGTGTAGCCAGTTTAACCTGCTGGAGATCTGTGGGTGAGAGAATTCACAAAGTGAGGGGCATTGGGAATAAAAATCTTATTTCTTTTGCCAAGGCTTTCAAGTCAAGCAATTATTTACCCTAGAAAAGGCAGAGCTGACTTTAGGAAAACTTTAAAAAGCCATCTCAAATGTTTGTAGAACACTTAAAAAATGTCAAATTGTCCAACTTACTGCTCAGATTTGGCTTATTTATCTGGAAACTTATTTTAGTAACATCTGAATTATAGTCTCTCATTTAATCCAGTTTCCCACATTAATGTGATTTACTTTCCAGAATTATGAGCAGTCCTTTATGCCATCTGCAACAGCAAAGAAATAAATTATAAAGTGTAGGACTCTTCACATAGTAATTTTCAATATATGGATTATTATTTGGGTTTATTTTAACTCTGCACACTTATACATTATTTAGCATACATAAAAATGCTTTCAAGAAGAAAATGGAATTAGCCTACTTTTATTAATATGCTAGTCAATATAATAGACTAGTTATTATAATAGATAATCAGGAAAATTATAGGCAATTCTTTTATATTATGATACTACAAAGTTAATTTATATATATTAATTAATATAGAATGAGTTTATTCCACAACTTACAAAGTTACTATAATTGAAGATTTAAACAACTGTTAGGTACTTAGAGTCTATAAGCCAAATTATTCAAAAGCCAAATGATGTGTTTACTCATCTAAAAATAACATGATCTATTAATTTATTAGGTTAATAAGCCACTAGAAGAGAAAGATAATAAATATATCCTGAGCACTCAGTTTATTCATATACTTCTGTTTTATTTTGATAGGGTCTTGCTCTGTTGCCTAGGCTGGAGTACAATGGCAGGATCATAGCTCACTGCAACCTCAAACTCCTAGGCTCAATGCGATCCTCTTGTCTCAGGCCCTCAGCATCTGGGATTAAAGGCACATGCCACCATGCCCAGCTAGTTTATTTTTTATTGTTTATTTTTGTAGAGAGGGGGTCTCACTATGTTACTCAGGCTGATTTCAGACTCTTCGGCCTTAAGTGATTACCCTACTTTGGCTTCCCAAAGTGCTAGAATTATAGGCATGAGACACTGCACCTGGCCCCTGATACTTCTTATAAGTTTCCTATTTAAACTTCACAACACAATTTTAAGGCGAATATAATCCTAATTTTACAGATGAGGAAAATGAATTTCAGAGGCACAATTCATCTAAGAGAAGACAGCTAGGAGAGCATTGGCTGGTGTTTCGAAGACAAATTTGTTCCACTTTTCTAACTTGTCTAACGCTAACATCCAAGTCAATTTATCTTAACAAAGGGTATTCTTTAATTTAATAAACCAACCAAAAATAGGACTCAACTTCTACTATGATCAAAATATCCATCTCCCTAATCAAAATATGAGTTCAAATAATCATTTACAAATATGTTCCAATTTTTTTCTCCAAAAGAAATTGCTAAATTTATGTACTGTCTTAACTCATTGTCTCATTTATACACTATTTTGTGAGCATACATTAGGTAATAGGCCTATGAAAGGCGAGCGCTTACAAGACCCAATATGTCACAGTTTCTCCCTCAAGGGTCTTATGGTGAGTGGTGACAGTCAAATAGATGGCTAGAAAATAAAGACTTTGACATCACAAGGCTGCAGGGTCACATCAGAGGTGGCCTAAACCATACTAGTGTGAGAAGGCCTCCCAGAAGAGCGAAGCCTTTGCTGATTCCTAAAGGAAGCCTGTGCTGTTAGCAGCCAGGTGAAAACTTGGAGAAAGAAGAGATCAGGAATTCTGAAAAGGACATCTAGGAACACACAAGTAAGAAAACCTGATAAATCCTGGTGGCTGGAAATATTTTAGAGGGTGGGAGTAAAAAAGGAAAGAACAGTAATAATAGACACCAGGAAGCTAAATCAGAGCCCATTCCCAAGGGCACTGTCACCTTTGGTCCACGGTGTGGTCAGCGGCCTGGTGTAGGGATCCGACTGCACAGCAGGAGGTGGACCGCACCAAGTGAACTAGTTAAGGCTTCATCTGTGTTTACAGCCACTCCCCTTTGCTCCCATCACTGCCTGAGCTCTGTCACCTGTCAGGTCAGGGGCAGCCCTGGAGCCTCGTAGGAGCGTGAACCCCACTGTGAACCCCGGATGTGAGGGATCTAGGTTGCATGTTCCTTATGAGAATCTAATGCCTGTTGATCTCAGGGGGAGCTGAGGCAGTGAGGCTGGTGCCTGGGAGTGGCTGCAGGTACAGGATGGGACCGTCTTAGTTGCAGAAAAACAAGCTCAGGGCTCCCACTGAATCTGCATTATGGTGAGTCATATAATTATTTCATTATATATTACAACAAAATAATAATAGAAATGAAGTGCACAATAAGTGTAATGTGTTTGAATCATCCTGAGACCATCCCTTCCCTGCCCCACTCCATGGAAAAATTCTCTTCCATGAAACCAGTCCCTGGTGCCAAAAAGGTTGAGGACCACTGGTGTATACTATGCTACAGCATTTGAACCTTCTTGAAGGTGATGTGGAGGCATTTAAGGATTTCCACCAAGGCAGAAGAATAATAGGATTTGTACTTTAAACGTGTAGATCATGCTGGAGAGATGGTGTGATGAATGGGCTGGGGCAGAGCAAGACTAGTAAGGGAGAACAGCCAGGAGGCCGCCTTAATTTTGAAGGCTAGAAAATAGTAAGGGTCTGGACTACAGTAGTGGCAGAAGGGATGGAGCAAAAGAAGAAAATTCCAGTAAACGTCAACAAAGTAGAATAAAGACAACTTCATAAATCACTAGCCTAGGGGGTGAAAGATGGTTGAAGAGGGAATCTAAAACAGTTCTCTTTAATGACCCATGCAAGTTGACAGTAGTGTCATGTACCAGTAGTCCTTGCTATTCAGGAGGCTGAGGCAGGAGAATCCCTTGAGCCCAGGCTGGGCAACATAGTGAGACTCTTGTCTCTATTTAAAAGAAAAAAAAAGTAGTGACTGTTAGAGAAAAAGCTGTCCTCAGGGGAAGCCAAGCAGTTAATACTTTGTCATAAGAGTCTGACCTACGGCTTGGTGCCTATGGCCGGCCACATACACTGAGGCTGGCAGGTTCCACCCCAGCCTGGGCCTTCTAAACAACAGTGACAACTACAACAAATAAATAGCCAGGCATTGTGGCATCCCTTCTGCCACTACTGTAGTCCCAGTTACTTGGGAGACTGAGGCAAGAGAATCGCCTAAGCCCAGCAGTTGGAGGTTGCTGTGAGCTGTGATGACATAGCACTCTACTGGGGGTCACATGGTAAGACTCTGTCTTAAAAGGAAAAAAAAACAAAAAGAATCTGCGATAGATGTGAGACATTGAATGTAGCCGTTTAGTAGGTTTGGGACTCAGAAGAGAGGCAAAGGACTCAGACCCAGATTCCAGGAGTGAGGAAGAGCATGTTGGACGTTCCTACACACTGGAGAAGATGAGAGTAAGAAGAGAGAACCCCAGACGCTGCTGTGGAAGGAGTCGTCAGCAAGAGCAAACAGAGAGAAATGGACAACTAGAAGAAGCCGGGAGAGAGGACAGATCAGCAGCGTGCAGGGCCTCACACACAGCCAGTAAGAGAAAGACTGAACCGCACACAATGGATTCAGCAACAGAGATGACATTGACTAACTTTGTGAGAGCTGGGTCAGTGGAGCTGTGGGAATGGAAGCCAGATGAAAGTTCTCATCTGATAGATTTCCTGAATGAAACAAAGAAATCATCCATAAGTCATACTTACTAAAGGCTTTGTGCCAAATGTAGAGTTTACGCTTTTCTCAAGCACTTTCATTTCGTTGCCAATTAAATAAGCAAAGGACTTGAGCATACCCTTTTCTTAATTACAGCTTTCATAATGTGTTGACTTTCATGTACAAACAGCCTCATCTGTACAATGGGTTTGCTGCAACATCAGCTTAAAGCTGGGCGTACAAGCAAAAGCTATCGTTAACTCAAACCAGTTAATGCAGGTTGCTTATATGAAATATGATTAGAAGAAACATATAACATGATTCCAAATTTGATACTGTGCAGGCATACACAGTGATTAATATAAAACTAATTCCTGGGCCAGGCACTGTAGCTCATGCCTGTAATCCCAGCACTCTGGTAGGCCGAGGGCAGGTGGATTGCTTGCGCTCAGGAGTTCAAGACTTGCCCTAGCAAGAGTGAGACTCCAGCCTCCATTAAAAATAGAAAAAAACTAGTGAGGCATTGCGGTGGGCAACTGCAGTCCCAGGTACAAGGGAGGCTGAGGCAAGAGAATCACTTGAGCCCAAGAGTTTGAGGTTGCTGTGAGCTGTGATGCCACAGCACTCTAAGGGTGACATAGTGAGACTCTATTTCAAAAAGAAAAAAAGAGAGAGAAAGGGAAATTGCACACAGAGAAGGGAAAAGAAAGACAGAAAGAGAAATTCCCTTGCCTCCTCGCTTGCTTCCAAGTGCTCAGTGAGAACAAGATGCCCAGCATTGCTTAACCCATTATTTTGTTCTGGCGATGGCAGAGCAGTAAGAAAGAAAGAGAGTGGGTCCATGACATTGGAGTGCTGTTCAATCAACCAGGAGCTGCTCACTTGACTTCTTGTTGGGCGAAATAGCGACCCTTAGAATTAAACACATTTTTAACAGGGTGGTGGGTTCCTCTCAATGGGGCAAACTGATTTTATGTGTGCCACCCACACAGTGTTTTATGCACTGCAAGACCATTCATTTGTTTCTGGGAGCGTATGAATTTCATCTGTAACTTCACAAACAAAAGGAGTTTTAGATACACCATTTGGATGCACTAGTAAGTCAAAATCGATCTCTCTTCGAGTCTGGAAAAGGCATCCTGTTCCAACACAAAGGTTGGAACATTAAAGAGCTACTTTGATGAAAAGTTAGGGTCGAGAAACAGCTGCCATTAAAAAAATAGACAAGGAAATGATCAAGTTAGGATTCTTAAAAATAAACATGATTTTGCCCATAGTGCAACTAAGATTATAGTGTTTTTAAAAGAATTAGTTACAGCTAATAAGAAAAGACACATAAAGTTTTAAGTGTGTCCATTAAATTTTTCAAAAATTAGACAAAGTTTGCTTCAAAGTCTTTAAATTAGATAAACCTAACTATGCAGGATTTTTAATCTATAATTATGAATTGTAACACCCTTAAGAGGAACACAGTTACATAATTCTAGCAAGGAGAATAAAGAAATGATTTAAAAATAAAAAATAATTTTTCCTTTGTTTCAAAATTTTAATAATTTTGAAATAAGTGAATTTACCTTTTAATCTGGAATTTAAGTAATTAGAATTTCCCTTATTTTATTTTACTTTATTTATGTATTTTTTCTTTTTTGAAATGAAGTCTCACTCAGTCACCCTGGGGTTGAGTGCCATGGTGTCATAGCTCACAGCAACCTCAGACTCTTGGGTTCCAGTGATTCTCTGGCCTCAGCCTCCCAAGTAGTGGGACTATAGGCACCTGCCACGAGGTTCGACTAGTTTTTCTACTTTTAGTTGAGTCCGGGTCTCGCTCTTGCTCAAGCTGGTCTTGAACTCCTGAGCTAAGCAATCCACCTGTCTGGGCCTCCGAGAGTGCTAGGATTACAAGCAGGAACCACTAAGCCCTGGCATAGAATTTCTAAAATGAAATTTGGATGTTCTTTCTGGACTTAATTCTAGTCAGGAAAATGACTCCTTTTTTTTTTTTTTTTTTTTGTAGAGACAGAGTCTCACTTTACGCCCTCGGTAGAGTGCCGTGGCGTCACACAGCTCACAGCAACCTCCAACTCCTGGGCTTAGGCGATTCTCTTGCCTCAGCCTCCCGAGAAGCTGGGACTACAGGCACCCGCCACAAGCCCGGCTATTTTTTTTTGTTTTGCAGTTCAGCCGAGGCTGGCAGGGTTTGAACCCGCCACCTTCGGTATATGGGGCTGGCGCCCTACTCATGAGCCACAGGCGCCACCCCGAAGATAATTCTTTATAAGAGTGCAAATGTCAAGAAACTTGGGCAGCAGGTATGAAGGAGATTTAAGGAATCCCATAGAGAGAGGAAAAGCTGAGTCTTAGGTATTGACCTAGTGATTAGGAAAGCAGATTTCAAAATACTCCAGGACAGGTACAATTAGGGGAATAGAGACTCAAGAATAAGAAATAGCGTAAGAGAAGAGGCACTCTCAAAATTGGGATCATTGTGCTTGTATCATTAAAACGTGCGTGAGGAAGAAAAGTGAGGATGGGGAAAAGAGAGCCTCGTGAGAAGCTTTCTGGGGTGCTCAGATTTTGAAAGGGCGGGAGCCGAAGATGAAAACAGGGACACAAGACCAAGGATGAAGACAGAAGGGTATCGACCAGAAACACGTTTGGAAAGGTTTATGCCCAGAGGCCTCTGAAGTACATCCCTGAGTGCAAAAAGGTCTATGGCTCAGAAACGAAGCACAAAAAGGAAAGGCACAGGCCCATTGTTTGGCTTAGAGAAAAATCAGAATAATTTTGCTTCCATTTTGTTTCTGTCTTCACCTCTAGGAGTCTTTATCCTGGAAAGGAAGGGACATTCCTGCAGAAAGCAGCAAGACTGAATGGTAGTGAGAGTGAGCTCACCCTGCCGGTTTCCCCAGCTTGGAACTCTGAGGCCCCAGAGACCAGAAAGACTCCCAGATGACAGACAGACTGCTTCTGGGCATCCTGGAGAAGGGCAAATACTCTTTTTCAAGAGGGAACGCTACGGGTGGCCGCCTGTGGGGCCAGCTACTTGGGAGGCCCAGGCAAGAGAATCGCTTATGCCCAAGAGTTTGAGGTTGCTGTGAGCTGTGATGTCACAGCACTCTACCCCAGGACGACAGAGTGAGGTTCTGTCTAAAAAAAAAAAAAAAAAGAGGGAAAGGAAGGAGTACGACAAATCACAGTCCAGAGTGCTTCACAGTACACTCCGAAAAATTCAAGCTTTTCATTCTTTTGAACTGACTGTGATCATTGAGAAAATAATTCAGCAATCGCGTGGAGCCCAGCTACCTGCACTGGAATTGCTACTTGACTTGCACCAGTTTCTCTTTTTCACAATGAGGTTTTACTAATCTGGTAAATGTGAACGATATATTTAAGGTAAATTTTGATTTCAGCAAAACATTTCACCAAGTCACATGACATTCTCCAAGTCCCTTTCAAACCTGAAACTCCAAGGTTCTTTAAGAGCACCTTTGCGGCCAGGCGCTGCGGCTCACGCCTGTAATCCTACCACTCTGGGAGGCCGAGGCAGGTGCCTGTGTCTCAGGTGCTCAGGTGACTGAGGCAAGAGAATCGCTCGAGCCCAAGAGTTTGAGGTTGCTGTGAGGTGTGATGCCACAGCACTCTGCTGAGGGCAACAAAGTGAGACTCTGTCCAAAAAAAAAAAAAAGAATGCTTTTTACTTCTTTTGTGACTTCATTTTTTTTTTTTTTTTGAGACAGAAAATAAAAATTGCTTTCTCTGTTACTCCAGCTACAGTGCAGTGATGCCATCACAATTCACAGCAACCTCAAACTCCTGGGCTGAAGTTATCTTACTCCTCAGCCTCCCAAGTAGCTGGGACCACAGGCACATGCCATTGAGCCAGCTCATTTTTCTATTTTTAGTAGAAACAGGACCTACTTGTTTTTGCTCATCTCCTGACCTGAAGTGATCCTCCTACCTTGGCCTCCCAGGGTGCGAGCATTATTACAGGTGTGAGCCACCACACCAGCCTGACTTCTTTTTTTTTTAGAGAGAGAGTCTCACTTATCACTTTCAGTAGAGTGCTGCGGCTTTACAGCTCACAGTAGCCTCCAACTCCTGTGCTTAGGCGATTCTCTTGCCTCAGCCTCTCGAGCAGCTGGGACTACAGGTCCCCACCACAACGCCAGGGTAATTTTGTTGTTGTTGTTGTTGCAGTTTGGCAGGGTCTGGATTTGAACCTGCCACCCTCGGTACATGGGGCCAGCGCCCTACCCCCTGAGCCACAGCCACCACCCCCTGACTTTGTTCTTCACAAACTTATTCCTTCTGCTACTGGAAAATCTTGCAAATGAAACCTAATAAATTACTATTCAAAATAATTGTAAAAATGGATGCTGATCAATGTAAATATGGTGGTGGAGTAAATGCTATTCTGTATGAACAAATGTAACGAACCACTTTTTAAAAACTACTTTATTTTATTTATTTATTTGAGACAAAGTCTCACTGTATTGCCCTCGGTAGACTGCTGTGGCATCACAGCTCACAGCAACCTCCAACTCTTGGGCTTACACGATTCTCTTGCTCAGCCTCCCAAGTAGCTGGAACTACAGTGCTCGCCACAATGCCTGGCTATTTTCTTGTTGCAGTTGTCACTGTTGTTTAGCTGGGGCAGGCGAGGCCCAAACCCTCCGGCCTCAGTGCACATGGCTGGCGCCATAACCACCGTGCTATGGTCGCTAAGCTAAAAGCTACTTTAAAATATATGTAGCACTTTAAACTTAGGACTTACACCTCTGGAAACGAGCTTTGAGGTGCTCCAGATAACATTTTCAGGGTAAGTTGTAGAATTAGGTTCAGCTCTATGTCTTATCAGCTATTGCCTGGGTCAAATTACTTAACTTCTCTGTAATTTATTTTCTTATCTATACAATGAGGATAAATAATATCTCACAGAGTTGATATTTAATGAAATAATATATATAAAGCACAGATATATATCAAGAGCTTAATAAGTGTTGCCGTTGATGCCAATTGTGGTGGTAAAGATCAGTAGTCATTTCATAGGCCCCAGAGCAAGCCAATCACTATCCAGCTCAGGTAAGATTTTGTTTGCTAGCAACAGACCACCTGGCTCAAAGTGGTTTGGTCGATATGCATTTGTTTTCCCTACCTAAGGAGAAGTTCAGAGGTGCTGGGCTCTGGCTCAGCCTCCCTGGGGTTCTTTTTGGCTTTTGCGTCTGGTCACAGGATAGCCCTGCAGCTGCTCCAAACATCATGCCCCTCTCATGCTAAGCAGGAAGGAAACAGGAATAGGTGTTCATCAACGGCCTCTCACCCATTGTCAGGCCGGAAAAATCTCTCAGACATGCCCCTCCCATCCCCTCCCCTGCAGACTTGCCCTTTGGTCAACTTCTTGGACACAAGGCTCTTCCTGGAAGGAAAGGAGGCTGGAAATTGAGGATCTGCCATTTCCAGCCACAACAGTGGGAAGGGGAATCTGCCAGCCTGGAAAAAGGGGAACCAGAACTTTGTCGCTCCTTTTCATTATCACCCTGATATACATGGTGGACATAAAGTTCGTGCACAATTTCCTATGGCAAGCTATTTTAAATTGCACGTGAACCTTATGTTCCCCCTATACTATTTTCAAAGGCTCATTTCAGAGGCCTGGGCTAAAATATAATGCCCCACCTCAACCTTTACACAAACGTTCATTGTCAGAGGGAAATAAGCAAATATCTCCCTCTCTCAATGCAGCAGAACAGGTAGTTGCCAACCCATTTAGGAATTTACAAATACTCTAAAAACTGGGAAGCGCTGAGCCAGATGGTCTCTCCGGATTGTTTCTGGCCCAGTGACTCACTCTTTTGTCTCTTGTGTTTCACAGTTTCTTTCTCAGAAATCCCCCTGATCTCATCTCTGTTTTCTTCCTCTTCCATTAGATGGATCAAATGTCTTCCAAAATATCACCTTCCTCTTCTAGCAATGCAACAGCGGGAGGACGGTGACAGAAACAGTATGACAGGGGGGATTGAAGGTGCTGGGTGTGCGGGTAGGTGGGTGTGAGTATTTACAGGAAATGCGGCCGGAGAAAACCTCACTTTCCTTTTTAACTTCATACTGCTAACCTCCAAATATAAAATAAAACATGGCATAATTCCCAGGCTGGGCTCACTCTCCACTCTTCCCCACACCTCCATGTCAGCCCAGTGCAGTCCTTGCTCCCCACCTGCAATAAAAAAGAAAAGGGAAGGGGGTTAGCAAGATCTCTAACCACTGAGAAATCAGGGCAGAAGTCACCTGGGCTGGAAGCTCCCTCTCTAAGTGAGAGTAGGCAGCAGACCTAGAGCAAAAACCTCTGTGCTGTCTGTCTTTCAAAGGAAGCACGTTGGAGGACTCACCTAACCAGTTGCCTAGGGCCAATCTCCTTCCAGAAAGATAACAAAGAGGCCTAAGCACAGCCAGTGTGCGCCGGCAAAATGGAGTTGAGGTGGAGAAGGGTGGTGCGTGCCTGCACCACTGAAGAAACAGTTTCAAACTCGTGCTGCATCGGGTAAAACGACTCCAAAGTAAAATCAAGTGGGATCAGTGATGGAATGATGGGTCCCACAGGCATCAGACAAGGGTGCTGAGGCTTAGCAGCCACAAGCGAGAAAGAGCCCACACTGCGGAGGCCGGGAAGCTCTCGGGCAGTGGCAGCGTGACCAACTTCAGTGAAGAAGGGGTGACTTCTCTGTAGGCTTTCTGCTGAGTGACAGGGTCTTCAGTCCTCCCAAGCCCTTTCACAAATATGAAATGTCCACCACAGACAGCTGAGAGGGGGGATCACTTGGGATACTGTCCAGGGAAGAAGCATTGACAAACCTGGTTGGGAACACTATCCCAGAGAGGAAGAGACTTGAGCTCACAGGAGTCTGCTCCCTGCTGCTGCTGGAGACAGTGCAGGGGGTAAGTGCCAGTTGTGGGTGTCTTACCTCCTCAGTTCCAGTTCTGCCTCGGTTGACTACTGGCTTCATGATCTTGGAGAAAGTTCCACCTGCTGAGACAACTATGTGAGGCAGGTACAAGGGCAGTACAGTGAGTGTTGGCTTCTGTCATTAAATTCCTCCCCTCTTGATTCAGATAATTTTCCAACTTCCCACAAGTGCCTGAGGCTGTAAAGAAGTGGCTTGGTGGGGGGGCGCTGCTCTAGATAACATTTTCAAGAAAACTCACCTATCCTTTGTGGATTACATACTAAATAGGTAGTTCTCAGACCTCAATTTGAGAAATATTGGTAAAGCATTCCATTAGGAGATAATCCTATTAAATGCAGAGAATTTGACAGGATGGAGATGGAAAGGAATGCAATGTTCTATGCAAGGCTAAGTGTCTATAAAAATACTGAATAAATGTATTAACAATAACTCTGGGGCGACGGCGCCTGGGCTCAGTGGGTAGGGCACTGGGCCCCATGTGCCGAGGGTGCTGGGTTCGGAGCCGGCCCCAGGCAAACTGCAACAAAAAATAGCCGGGCGTTGTGGCAGGCACCTGTAGTCCCAGCTACTCGGGAGATTGAGGCAAGAGAATCGCCTAAGCCGGGAAGTTTAAGGTTGCTGTGAGTTGTGATGCCACAGCACTCTACTGAGGGTGATAAAGTGAGACTCTGTCTTTACAAAACAAAAACAAAAACAAAAAACCAATAATTCCTTGCATCTGTGGGTTGCCTGTACACATCAGGCGCTTATACACATGTTGTTTTATTTATTGTCTGCTGAATAATAGAAAAAAATCCTACCTGCTGGAAATCACAACCAGGGAAGTTTCTGGCCATGGCTGTCTGTTCCTTACAGAGTTGCCTTACAGAGTAACTTCATTATTGTCACTTTTTGGTGGCTATTTCATAGGCAGCTGTCCTCCTAGTAACCACTCTTGCCTATGATGAGATAGACATAACTATCCCCTCAAGTAGAGGTTTTTAAACATACTTGTAATGAATTTCTCAAGCGTGGTTTACAAACCTCCTCCATCGGAAACTTTTTGTTTGTTTACAAACACAGACATACCTGGCTTGGCACCTGTAGCTCACAGGGGTTGACAGGGTCAAACTTGGCCAGGGTCTGTCAAACAACAATGGCAACTACAACCAAAAAATAGCCAGGCATTGTGGTGGGTGCCTGTAGTCCCAGCTACTTGGGAGGCTGAGACAAGCCCAAGAGTTTGAGGTTGCTGTGAGCTGTGATGCCACAGCACTCTACTGAGGGTGACATAGTGAGACTCGGTCTTAAAAAAAAAAGAAACATAGACATACAGAGGTTCTAATTCCACCTCAGGTTAGTGAATCCAAATTCCAGGACGTGAGGACTGAAATCCACGTTTTTAATAAGCACCCTGGATGATCCTTATGCATCCTAACAGTTAAGGACAGTTGTTCTAATGTTTCAGGTGCACAATGAAAAATAGAAAATCCCACCTGCAGACAGCTGGGCAAAACGCATGCACTTATAATACAGGCAAATAAAAAGGACTCAGCCTCAGAACTTTGGGAGGCCAAGGAAGGAGGATCACTTGAGGCCGAGAATTTAAAGTTAAAGTTCTGTAGTTCTTAACCAAAACAGAATTGTATTCCAGCAACAGGATTAACTTGCCTAAGACAAATAGGCTCTGAAGAAGCCTCGCTTACTGTGCCGACGCTCAGTTGTAGGGACTTGGAACAGGAACCCAATGGCCAAATAGGCCCTTCTGTGGGGTGTCAGTCTGCCTGAGAGGCTGCTTCCTGATAAGACACTTCTGGGTGTGTAAAATTTTAAATCCTTTATAAACATCAATGATTGGCATAATTGGTGTAATTATAGGTATCTAAAAAGCAGAAAATGCCTATGTAACAGCTGCCAATACTTGGTTTCAGGAAACATGCAGTCACTTGTGGAAAGCCACACTCGGGGTATAAATGCTTGGGTAATATCACTTCCAGATGGACGAGCTTGCATCAGAGATAGCACAGAGATACGGGGAGCGTGTCCCCTCTCAAGGAACGGAGGCACGCGGGAACCCAGGGGTGGGAAATGCTCCTACGAGGGTCTCACCTGACTGCACAGTGAGCATGCACAGATTAGACAACCACAGGGGCTCCCGCTCCTTGAACGTTAGGGAGGACTAGAAGTGAATAGTGTCATTGATTTTGTTGGTGTTTAAAATGTTCCACAGTTGCTAAGGTCTCTTTTACTGGGAGCAAGAAGGGAGAAACAACTGGAGGTCCCTAGTTTCCATGTCTGTCTTCTTCCAAATGGGCATGGAGGAAGTTGAGATATCTTGAATTTCTCTATTCCTTAAATATTTGGGGCTATTTTGTTCAGAAAATGCTTGTGATTTATTGAGAAGTTCTTAAAGCCAATTTTGTTAGTAACAGGTACTTGAACGTGCAAGCATTGCCCTGAACACCCTCTTACTTTTCTCGAGGACATGTGGGTTTGGGTAGAGAAGGGGAATTGATTGGGAGAAATTGAAGAAATTTAGAGGAATCAACTCTCCAGCAGATTCCCAAGGCCTCCTACAGTCAGTCGGCCAAGATTTCAGCCAGTTAGTGCCCTACAGCTGAGGAGACCTCCTCCCACATTTCCTGAATGAAGTTCTCATTTCATTTCGTCAAACTACCCACCCTTCTACAAATGAAGTTTTATTAAACTTAACTAGCATCTTCTTAGAGTCTCACTCTGTCTCCCTCGCTCTGTAGAGTGCCACAGTGTCATAGCTCACAGCAACCTCAAACTCTTAAACACAAGCAATCCTCTTGCTTCAGCCTTCCGAGTAGCTGGGACTACAGGCACCTGCCACAATGCCTGTCTAGTTTTTCTGTTTTTAGTAGAGATGGGTCTTGCTCTTGCTCAGGTTGGTCTTGAACTCCTGAGCTCAACCAGCCTACCTGTCTCAGCCTCCCAGAGCACTAGAATTATAGATATGAGTCACCAGATCCTGACCTAGCATCTTCTTTTTATTCGTTTTAAAGATATCTGGTAGTCAAGAGACTGAGTACTGTTTAATCAAAGTTTCAATCATATTGCTGTTGTAACACCTACCTAACAGCAAAAAAGAAAGAGAGTAGATGCATTTTTATTTGGGGGGAGGGGACAGAGATTTTAATAATTATTTTGATAATAACAGTTAATTTTGGAGCAGGGACCTCTATCCAGGGCAGAACAGGCCTGAATGTTATGTGAGGGAGCTAGGCCAAATGGCTTCTAAATTTCCCCTGTAATCTAAAAAGTTTAAAATTCTACAGTGACTGATTCTATGATCATATTCTACAGCAGTGGGGCTTTTTCCATTTTTATTTATTTTTTTGGAGAGACAGAGTCTCACTTTATCGCCCTCGGTAGAGTGCCGTGACATCACACAGCTCACAGCAATCTCCAATTCCTGCGCTTAGGCGATTCTCTTGCCTCAGCCTCCCAAGTAGCTGGGACTACAGGTGCCCGCCACAATGCCTGGCTATTTTTTTGTTGCAGTTTGGCTGAGGCCAGGTTTGAACCCACTACCCTCAGTATATAGCGCCGGCGCCCTGCCCACTGAGCCACAGGCACCGCCCTTTTTCCATTTGTAAAGCAGAATCATTTATCTAAAATAAATGAAAGAGGAACTGCTCTGGTTGTATTTATGTGTGGATTTTCTTTGAGCACATCCATCTAAAGGAGAAAGAAAGGGGGTAGTATATCTATATCTTGGGCTCTATGATTACTAGATAAGGGTGGAATCCCACAAAGTAGCCCTAAACCCAATCCAAAGGATCTTTTGCCAATTAGCCACATGGGCGTTCCAGCAGTAAAATAAGGTGTTAAATGGTCAGTATCACAGTATAAGAAGAAGAAGGAAAAAAAAGCCCAACAACAGGGTGGCGCCTGTGGCTCAATGGAGTAGGGCGCTGTCCCCATATGCTGGAGGTGATGGGTTTAGAAAAACCCAACAACGAAAATATCCCTCAGGAGTATCTGATAACATTGTGTTATGAGTCCATAACTTTCCAGTTACTTTCAATTATTAAAATAAGTCAATCCAGGCTGGTGTGGTGGCTCACACCTGTAATCCCAACACTTAGGGAGGCAAAGGTGGGAGGACTGCTTGAGGCCAGGAGCTAGAGACCACCCTGGCCAACATAGCAAGACCCTGTCTCTAAAAAAAAAAAAAAGTCAATCCAGTATTAAAATTAACCCTTAAACATAAGTTAAATCTCATCTTCTCTCCTCCTAAGTTAACTTGAATTGTATGGGATAGAAAGACATTCCCCTCTTATTTGAAAGCCTATCTCCTCCAGTGTTAGGGAAAGGATACAGGGGGAGGGGGACGAGACAAGCGTCCTCATCTACTTAACCAGTCACTGTTAAGAGTCCTCTGTCACTGGGAGCTGATTCTCCAGATAACACCTACTAGCCATGGACGGCCTTCTGCGAGGGGAGCCTCCAAATGCTGGTTTCAGCAAGGGCTCACACGTGGGTTTTCCTGACAGCCCCTTGTGTCTTGGAGTATTCCTGGCAGAATTCTTGTTACCACTCTTCCTGCTCCTTGCAGAAGTCCCCACAGCCTTCTTGCTTCTTAGATTACTACTTCAATGTCCTTGACCCATGGAGACGCGTATCCTTGCTGTGTTCAATGGCAGAAGGCAGATGGCCAGCCACCCCTCTCCAGGCTGCCTCCACACCTCCACCCATCTTTCTCTGTCAGAACCATGACTCATCTGCCTAGGCAGGTGACCAACAACAAACAAAATGCCTGTGAACATCCTATCTCTGTGTTACTCTCTTCAAGAATCCCTTGGAATTTCCCCATTGCTTGGCTTTGGATTGGGGCAAGGATGCACTGTGGATGGATCCTCTTGAGGATGTTTTAGGACTTTCTGACTCTCTCCTTCCCTTTTTCCAATCTCATGCTTATTTGGACTAAGGAAATTGTTGAAAATGATATTATTGACTATGGTAGGGTCAGTTCTGCTCCAAATTATCGTGGTAAGGGCTTTGAGTAGGCCTAATCATTGGACACTCTCTTTAGAATGTCAAATATTTGGGCAGCGCCTGTGGCTCATCAAATAGGGCGCCGGCCCCATGTACTGAAGGTGGCGGGTTCAAACCCGGCCTCGGCTGAACTGCAAAACAGAAAAATAGCTGGGCGTTATAGCGAGTGCCTATAGTCCCAGCTACTTGGGAGGCTGAGGCAAGAGAATCGCCTAAGCCCAGGAGTTGGAGGTTGCTGTGAGCTGTGTGATGCCACGACACTCTACCAAGGGCGACAAAGTGAGACTCTGTCCCTACCAAAAAAAAAAAAAAAAAGAATGTCAAATATTTAATCCCTGCTGTTCATATCTCTAGGCGTTAGTATCAAAATTAGAGCTACAGGAAAGCAAAATCAACATATTAAATACATAAAAACCTAGGACTCTGGGAGTCCAAGGCAGGAGGATCGCTTGAGCTCAGGAGCTTGAGACCAGCCTGAGCAAAGGAAGACCTCGTCTCTAGAAACAATACCAAAATTAAGCAGGAGTTGTGATGGGCACCTGTAGTCCCAGCTACTCTTGGGAGGCTGAGGCAAGAGGATCACTTGAACCTAGGAGTTTGAGGATGCTGCGAGCCAGGCTGATCCCAGCGCATTATAGCTTGGGCAATACAGTGAGATTCTATCAAAAGAAAGAAAGAGAGAGAGAGGGAAGGAGGGAGGGGAGAAGGAGGAGGAGGGGAGGGGGAAGGAAGGAGGGCAGGAAGGAAGGAAGGAAGGAGAGGGATGGAAAGAAGGAGAGGGAAGGAAGGAAAGAGAGGGAAGGAGGGAAGGAGAGGGAAGGGAGGGAGTGGGGAAGGAAGGAGGAAGGAAGGAAGGACGGGAGGAAGGAAAGAAGGAAACTAAAAGCCTAACCAGCCTGTTTGAAGTGAGGATATTGTGGAGGGTAGAGTAGAGGAGGGAGGGTGGATGTTCCAGCAACCTTGGTCTTACACTCCCTTAGCATATGGAAGTCAAAGAAAGTGAGAGGAAGTATGGGGGCCATAAGACCCCAGGAACAAAGGCAAAAAAGAGGGGCAGGAGAGTAAAGAGCGTAATTAATCACTGACTGGTCCAGAAGTGGGTATATTACCCACAAGCAGCCAGTTCACTACTCAGCAAGTAATTGATGAGATGACTGGGTATTCACAGCTCTTAACAGGGAGTACGAAGGACACAATATGAGAAGGCAAAGCAAAATTTGGTATTGGGAGGAAGTCAATTCCTGAGCCTGAGATGGCCTGAGCAACTATCTGCATAGTCGTAATGCTAAATCGGCACCTGTTTAACATGCTGTTTAGAGCTGCTGTGGATTTTGAGTGCTATTTCTCCAAGAACTCCCATGAAATTTCCAGTTCCCTTACAGGCATGTGTTGCATTAAAGCCCCCTGATTTTAGGTTAATTGACTGATTCTCTGTTCCTTGCAATCATAGAATCTAACAAAAAATAAGGTCAAGGGCGGTGCCTGTGGCTCAAGGAGTAGGGTGCCGGCCCCACATACCGGGGGTGGTGGGTTCAAGCCTGGCCCTGGCCAAAACCGCAAAAAAAAAAAGTCAATAACACAAAAATAGGAATCATTTGATGACTTCTAATGGAAGAAGAAAAAGACTTAAGAGTTTATCTCTGTCCTCATGTTCATTTCAGTAGTGCTTAAATCCCTGCACTTGGCACCATGTCAGTGTCAAGGCTATTTTGGTAATCATTCTCTTTTTTTCTCATGTATGTTATCAAAGACTTGGGATAGAAAAATCATCTCAGTATGATTTGCAGATGTCTCTACTTACTGAAATACTCTATTCACTTTCCGGGGTGGTGGTGGTGGTAAAGATGATTATTTCAATGTTTGGCTTAGTTTTTAACCTTAGTTCATTTATACATATCACTAATTTCCTCCCCAGCAACCACTTTGCACCTAACCAGTTCCAGAGCAGAAAAACTGTCAAAAGCCTATGTATATAATAGTAAGACCCAGCAATTTTCTGCTTCTAGTAGATATTCAAGAAAAACTCACACATTTGAAAAGATATGCATAAAAATACATCAACAATAAAAACTGGAAATCTTCTCAGCCAGTATTTCTTTAATTTACTCGATACTCTTTGGGAAATGTCGAGTGTTTTTCACTTTCAGCAACATCTTTTTGCCACCCAATTTTTTTCCCTCCAGCTTTTGGATTCATTGGGTGCTCATCCAAAAAATTAAAAACTGTTAGCAAATCTCCAAATGTATTTAGCACCACTTCTTTCAAAGACAGGCTTCTGGACCTACTTCTCCCTGGGGGAGGAACAAAGTGCAGTGTGTTTTGAGACTGCAGAGAGCCCCACAACTTCCCAGGAACTTCAAATAAATTATTCAAAGTCTGAGGGGATTGGCAAACAGGGGAGATAAAAGGCCCACAGAAGGCGTGTGGGAATAGGGAGGGAGAAAGCAGGAACAGGACTAAAGAGAAGGAGTTTCAGAAAGACATTTTCACAGGTTTTAGGTACTAGATTTAGGGGAGTGAGGGCAGGAACTAGTGGGAAAGAAAGTGACAATTGACCACACATATAGCAGGAGCTAACCGATTGTTAAACGGGGCCTGGCTACTTAGCTCTTACAAAAGCAGTTCCATGCACCATATGCATCAGCCAACAGCCATGAGGCTACACTGCTGGGCACTCACTACCCAGACAGCCTACTGAGCCTTTCAAATGCATGTTGTGTCAGGACATACCACATTCATTCTGTGCTTAATTTAGTTCTGGCTTGGAGCCAATAGCACAGTGACTACAGCACCAGCCACATACACCCAGGTTGGCAGGTTCGAACCCAGCTGGGGCCAGCTAAACAACAATGACAACTGCAACAAAAAAAATAGCTGGACATTGTGGCGGGCGCCTGTAGTCCCAGCTACTTGGGAGGCTGAGGTAAGAGAATTGCTTGAGCCGGAGAGTTTGAGGTTGCTGTGAGCTGTGACGCCACAGCACTCTACTGAGGATGATAAAGTGAGACTCTGTCTCAAAAAGAAAAAAAAATTTTTAAGTACAGGGCAGTGCCTGTGGCTCAAAAGAGTAGGGCGCCGGCTCCATATCCCGGAGGTGGTGGGTTCAAACCCAACCCGATCAAAAACTGCTAAAAAAAAAAAAAAAAATTTAATTATAAAGAATTATGTGTTTGGGAAAATATCTATCGAAGCAAGTGGGCTAAGTAAATGTGTTAATTTGTATATTATATCCTACTCTTAAAAAAAAACCCCTCAAATGAAATACCACATCAATGTCTTACGTGTTGATGAAAGCAATTTTGTGTATTGGTGCACAAATGAATCACAACTTTTTCCTTAAAAATTTTTCAGGGCAAAGGAAGGTCCTGTATGAAGGTTCCTGCCGTGTCATGACTTAGGCCTTGCTTGTTTGGTGGTACTCCATAAACCAATTGCCCTGAATTTAAATTGTAAGAAGAAAATAAAATGGACGAAATTTATTATCAACTATATACACACAAAAGTGCACTGTTAACTAAGGCCCAAAGCAAAATGCAGCAGCCTGGTCAGACCCCCTGGGAAATACTGTTTGGTGATGTGAGTTTTTTTTTTTTTTTCTCTCTTCTTCTTTTTAACATAGAGAAGGAAAACAACACATGCAGGAAACCATAAAACCCTTCAAGTTAACTGCAGCCAACGGTCAATCTCATTAGGAGAGAGATATATATAAAATGAGTAAACTATAACCCTCCCTAAAAAGGCTGAGTGCACTCCTCTGAATAATTTCTGATTTTCTTATTTGTTGGAAACTCTGTTAGACAGCAAAGCAGAAGTTCCTCTCACTTTACTTATACCATTTCTATTCTCTTCCACATCGGTTATTTCTTTCAAAAATCAGTCTGTGTTCATTTTTCAGCACACATTTGTTTAGCTAGAATATACTGTATATACATACTAACCCAGATAATTACTTAAACTTACACTTGCAATGAAGATGGTAGAGATGGCCTGGGAAAATGGATAGATAGAAGGCTGAAGGAAGTCAGGGGATTGTCAATCCTCACCAGGAGACCAAGGCCTTGGGTAAGTTTGTTTTTCTGTTGCTAAAATGGAGAAGACATCTATTTAGGGTAATCAGTTCTGAGCTGCTCCTCAGGCTCAGGGCGTAGGCTTCAGGCTTCTTTCTGGCACGTCTGACCATGTGACCTCAGATTAGTCATTGAACCATTCTCAACCTAATTTCTCCATGCAAAAAATGGGGAGTGGGGAGGCTAACAACCCTTTGACTGCATATTTATGCTTAATTATTGTGGGAGCAGTGATTTCCAAATTCCAGTAAGCCTTAGAAATACTTGGAGGGCTCCTTAGGGTCCCACCCGCACAGTCCAACTGGCTGAGAATAGTCTCTACTCTAAACAAGAATCGCCAGGTAATTCTGATGCTGGTTGTTCATGTGCCAGACTGGGAAACACTGATTCAGGGGATTTATTTTTAAGAACTTGGTGCCTTCTATGTTGTTGGAATTGTGCTAGGCTTGTGTATGTATTGCCTCTTTGTAACAGCCCATGAGGTAAGGATCTAGCATTTAATGAGCCCATATGGTAGGCCAGGCATTCATTACAACATGTACTCTACAGGTTTATGTAGCATTATATATTGGATAGCCTTCTATTTAACAGTTTAAACTGCTGGGGCTTAAAAGGGCTAAGAAATTTGACAAAAGTCTTCTAGCTTGTTGGTCCTGGAAGCAGCATTCAAACTGAGTTTTCACTAGTTCCAGGGTTCCTACTTATTATAAGAAGCATAAAATGCAAATGTATTTTGGAAGCTCTTAAGGCCCCATGGAAACAGTGCAAATGTTAAGTCAACAAATAAGAAGTTAGCATTTATTATGTGCGAGGAACCAGGGAAGGCAAATCTTGGGATATAAGAACTGTTCAGAGACTACTTCGGGTCCTCCAAGAATTTCAATCTAATGGGAGACAGTGCTTTGGCTATACTGCAGTTCTGGAATACTGGAAAGGTGGGCTAAAACCATTTTGTGCAGGGCCTCAACAGCAGCATGTGAATTTTGCACTTTATCCTGGGCTAAGAGGAACTGTGGTAGAGGTACTTGGCAGTTTGAAACCCCATGCAGGTGACTGGTGATGCTTCTTTCCATCCTTCCACTTTAGCTTTGCAATGATAGATAGCCAGAGTGAAAATCCTAGAAATGGTGCATGGAAACAATTTTCCTAGATGAACCACGGAGGTACAGGTTAGCTCTAGTGAATATGGGTTGGAGGGGTATTCCATAGGTCTCAGAGAAGGGAGAAAAGGAATAAAACAAAACAAAAAACACCAGAAACGAAAGGCATACCAGCCTTCCACCTTAAAAATCTTTTAAATATGTAAAATGGGTTTGTATTCCTAGAATTCTAAGGATTTTTTTCATCTTTCCAAATACTTCCTTAGGGTCCCTAAATTGCCTTAAATTTATGATTAAGCTATCTTACCCACAGCAGTCCCTAAGCCATGATTTCTAATTCTTGTGTGCCCAGCGAACACACAGGAAATTCTTGGTAAATGGTGATATCTACTTCCAGAATCCCTGAGTGTCTTCAGAACCCAACCCCAGGGCAGGATAAGCACTTTTCAGGCACTGAAAGCCTTTTCAGCCACTCGGCCCACCATATCTGCTTGCATGCTGTTTTTCTTGACAGTTAAAAATATTCAACTAGGAATTAAAAACTTGCTTAATGTTTCTGATGTAGCCCAGGGCCAGAACCAGTGTCTTTAAAGAAAAATTGCTTGATATTCTTAAAAGAAAATTTGAAACTTAACCCTTTCTATTGATTCAAGTTTTCTGAAAGAAAAAAGTCATTCTACACTGTTTGGTTTTTTAGGTTGATTATGCATTTACCACCTAATATATGAGTATTCCTTAGGAATGAAAACTGATTGAGTGGAAGGAGTACAAAAATGTTTCATACATTGACTCTACCACCTGCTAGGAAGGACACACACACATTGCAGCTTTTATTTTTAAAGCAATGATATAAAAAATTTTGAAGAAAATATTTAAAGAATCTGCCAAGTCAAGGGAAAATAAACAATTCTAGCAGGAAACCCCTATAAAATAAAAACACACTTTGAATGGTATGTATCATTTTTAAAAAAAAATAGATGACATAGGCTTCATTTATGTCACAGAGTGGATAGTTTCCTTCTGCAAAAAACCTAAACAATCATACTATCATAACTACAATAAACAAAAATTAAATCTAAGCACTTTTCCTCCTTTTACAAAGGTGTTTGAAGAAACTCATGATGCCTTATTAAGGTCTTTTTAAAAAATAGGCTACTACAAATGCAGAAAACAAATTGCAACTAAAACTATAATAGCAGGAAACATGAAAAATGTTTTGAAAATAATAGGGATCTTTAAGAGACAAATTAATATTGAAACATGTTGTTTTGGAGGGGGGTGAAATTAATGTGTTTTATTGAACCAAAAACCCTGCTTTAGCCTTCAAAAACCTCTTCTTCCAGATGTAGAATATTCCCTTACTTACACACAATTCAGATGATTAGGGATTATTTCTAAACACTTCTGCTTATTTAACCCTTTCTCTCCAGCACTAAACTAGAAGACGCGTAGAAATACACATTTTTAAATTATCAGAAATTTGGAAGTGAAGATGGCTTTTGTTAGTTAGTATCAATTGGTCCCTGAAAATAAACAGGAAAGAATGCTACTCAGCATGTATATTCACTACCAGAGTTATGGGCCTTAGAAAATCCAAGGTACTTTTTCTTCTCGTATACAGTAATACTGCTATGCCTGATGCTTACAAAAGGTATAAATCTCCACTAGTTGAAGTGCTATTTAGCTTTTTGGGGGGATGGGGAAAGCTTTCTTTTAAGTCCTCAGGGAGCCAAAGTTGGGTACAAAATGGGGAGTATAGCACCAAGTTAATCTTTCTGTTTTCAAGAAAAAAAATTATAAACCTTTTGCATTTCATAATTGGTAAAGGTTTTCTCCTCCACGAGCTACTGATAATTTAGCAGGCCTTGTTCAAACTGTGTAAAACTATTCTAGCCACTGCTGGAGGTAAGCATGGGCAAGTCAAAGAGAAAGCAGTTTCAGAAGCACCAAATTAAAAAAGAAAAAAAAATCTGCAAGCCAGATTCTTCTGTGAAGAATTCTGTCTATGCTGCCCCTCTTCTCCTTGAAAATTTCAAGACAAAGGGCATTTATTTAGATGTTGTAAACTCAGAAAATCCCTAGAAAGGCAACGTAGAGTTGACACATATTCAGCTGATGCCATCATTTCAGGGTCTGGGCCTGCCAAATCTGGCCAAGAGGAATTCTAGCATCTCTCAGTAAGGTGGTATTTGACAGTCTCCTCTCTGAGAACTTGTTTCAAAGATTAGGCAGATTGTGTAGTCTCTAGACTCTGGAAGGCCCTCCCAATCTTAGGCACTGGGCATAATAATGACAAAAGTCAAGATTTAGGGTTCAGTTCCAGCTGATTTTATTTCCTTCTCAAAAAAAGTTATTTACAGAAGGTATATATCAACAATCTGACAGGCAGTGAACTTGACATGATTAGCTGGCATGATTTTTTACTTTTTTTATTCCCCCAAATATTGTTTTTTGTGGCCTTAAATTTTAAGACAAATATTCTACACGGCATATTGCACAGGATGGATGGCAAAAAAAAGTTTAAAAACAAAAACCCTTAACGGAACTGCCTTAAAAAGGCAGACGTTCTAGTGCCTGTCATGTTATATTAAACATACATACACACAATCTTTTTGCTTATTATAATACAGACTTAAATGTACAAAGATGTTTTCCACTTTTTTCAATCTTTAAACACAACAGCTATAAACCTGAACACATATGCTATCATCATGCCATAAGACTAAAACAATTATATTTAGCGACAAGTAGAAAGGATTAAATAGTCAAATACAAGAATGAAAAACGCAGTACATAGTGTCGCGAACTCAAATCGGCATTTAGATAGATCCAGTGGTTTAAACGGCACGTTTTTGCTTATAAAAAAAGTGCAAAAAAGATGTGGTTTACAAGTTAAAGCTACAGGATCCCTTTTTGCTGTAAATGCACCAGTTTTAAAGCCTCTGGACAGAATAGTATCTCGTTAAAAGATCTGTTTTTCTTAAAAGCATACAGTGTTTGGCTATTTCTCCTCCCCTTTATGTAAGACTGGAGATGGAGGGTTGAACACTGGTGGCAGGTTAAGGGATACTGTCACTTTAAGAAGCCTGCAGATTGAAGTGTAAACATGGAGAAATTAGGGGCTGATTTTTTAAACTGTGTGAGATATTAACCAGCCGCCCTATTATAAAATCAGGAAATCCAAACAGCGATTTACACCGATTAACACCCCCTTTATATATTTTTTACAAAAATACACTGAGAAAATAATCAAACGTTTTCATCTCTCTTGTCTTTTTTTGTTTTTTAAAAGTGTCAAAAGTCTACATTTAAATATAAAAAATTAAAAGTTAAAACTCTAGCCCTTCAGTGAAGGAGACGTAAAATGGCGTGGGTAACAACTACTACCAAAACAAAAAGAAAGAAAAATTAAAAAAAAATAAAAAATAAAAAAAAAGAAAGGAAGGAAGGAAGAAACAAAGTAAGTAAAAAAGAAAGAAAAGGAAAGAAAAAAGGGACAAAATAAGAAAAAAAAATGTTTGGCCAGTATAAATACGTCCACATATAAAATGGCATCTGATTACATTTACAAGGAAAAAAAAAAATACGAGGATGGAGCATCGGTGAGGGAAAAAAACACGTCTTCTCATTTACACCTATAAGGAATAAACACATACACACTGAGAAAAAATTTGGTCCTGAATTGTTTTTTTAAAGTCCAGCACAGATTTGAGTTGCGTTTGAATCCTTTAAAGAGTTAAGAATGAAAAAAAGCTGGTGATAATTTCGTTGTAGGAATCAAACATAGCGCCATCTATCTGCTTTTTATATTATCCTACACTATTTTAAAAACTGCTCAACAGTCTTATACAGAAATCTTTAAAAGATAGACAGGATAACATGCTATATTAACCTCACCAGTGAAATAATCCAACACCATCACGATTCCGATTAAGAGAAGAAAAAACCTTTTTTTCCCCCGATACCACTCGCCCTCCACTGCCCCTGTACCACGTCAAACAGTCTCCTCTCCTCCACGCCTCCGGGTCTGGGAAGTCTCACCTCACCGATCTCGGAGAGAAAGAAGGCGGAGGCCCAGACGCCGTGGCCGCCTGCTCCCGCGCGTGCAAATCCGTTTCAGTTTGATCATGAGCCCCCTTCCAGTTCGCGTCCTTCTCTGCCCCCGCCCTCGCCCTGGCTGGTGCGGCTTCCAACTAGGTTCTCAGGTCATTTCCTAGCTCCGGTCACTCTGGCTGGCCTTCTCCCCTTAACATCTCCTCCTCGGGCTGCAGGGGCCAGGAAAAAAAAAAAAACAACAAAAACACAAGGAAAAAGAAAAAGAAAAACCCAAACTAGAATTCTCCAGCATGGAGTCTCTCAATCCTCGGCGCTCCCCCCAAACATCTGCCATCGGGTAAATTGATCACCCCGGAGCCTTCTGTCTTCATCAAGCATTAAACGGGGGGTGGGGGGGTGGGGAGGGACGATCGCCCCCCCCCCCAAACCTTCTCTTGACCAAAAAACAAAATAAAACAAAAACACCGCCAAGGTGGCGAAGGCAGAGGGGAGAGATTCCTTCTGTCTCTAGTAAACTAACTCGGCTTCTTGCTGGGGGTGCAGACAAGTCCGGAAGCTCCTTGGAAGGGGATGGGGGGCTCTTCAAGCAAAGGGGAGGAAACTCGAAGTAGCTTTTTTTGCCAACAACAACATCAATAACAACAATAAAAGGTCGCCCCTGTCTACCCTCCGCCTCCTCCGCGTTCCTCCAACTGGGCCGAGTGGGTCCCGGCCCGGGGAGGTGGGGGATGGGAACGCGGGTCCCAAACGCTGGCGCGCTCCTCTCCGACCGCGGGGACGCGGCCCAAGCCAGCCCTGCTCACTCTTTTTTTTTCCTTTTCTTTTTCCCCCCCTCTTTTCTCTTTCAACTCTTCTTCTGTCCTTTTCTTTTTTTTCTTTTTTTTTTCTTTTTCTCTTCTCTTGCCCCCCCCCGGCCCTTCTTCTCCCTGCCCGCACGCCCTTCAGTAGGTGAAGACCAGGTTGGAGATGCTGGACTCGAGCCAGTCTCCTGAGATCATCTCGCTCACCTCGGGCGTGCAGTAGTCCGGGAACTCGAAGTGCGAGCCGGAGCCGGGCTCGAAGTTAAAATCCAGGTCCCGGTCCAGCGCCGACGACGAGCTGAAACTGCCCAGGGACATGCTCTCAAAGTTTGAGCTGGGGTTCAGGTCGAGTAGGTCATCTTCGAACTCGTCGTCGGAGGACGAGGAGCCCGAGGAGGAGGAGGAGGAAGAGTGGGACGAGGCCGAGGAGGACGCGTGCGAGGGCGCGCTGGACGGGGCGGGCGAGGCGGCCCGCAGGCTGGCATAGCCGCGGTGGTCGGCGGGCGAGCGGCCGGCGGCCGGCGACGAGGCGGCGCTACTGCGGCCGCTCAGGCTCGGCCCGTCGGGCGAACAACCCGCGCCCCCCTCCTCGTACAAGCCCAGGGGGTCGCTGGGGTCGGCGCCCGCGCCCACGCCGCCGACGGGCGACGACGACGCGCCCAGGCCGCCGAATAGGTAGACGCGCTTCACCTTCTTCTCGGCCAGGTGCTTGCCCGGCGCCGCTAGGGCGGCGGACGCCGAGGCCACGGTGGAGGCCGAGGCCGAGGCGCTGGGAGTCCGCGCCTTGTACAGCGAGTGGTGGTCGGCGGCGGCGGCGGCGCCCAGGGGCAGCAGGGCGGCGGCCCCCGCCTGCTCCGCGGCGAAGGACGAAGCGGCGGCGGCGGCCGCTCCTTTCCCGCTGCCGCCGCCGCTGCCCGCCAGGATGAGCTTGGCGTGCGGTTTGCTGACCCCGCCGCCCGCGCCACCAGCCACTTTGGAGCCGCAGCTCTTTTTCTGAGCGGGTTTGGAGTTGGCGCCGCCGCCGCTAGCGCCGCCGCCTCCTCCCCCAGCGTTGCTGCTCCCGCCACCGCCGCCGCCCCCATGGCCGCCCCCGCCGCTGCCACCGACCTTGTCTCCCTTTTCCCCCGGCTTGGAGGAGGCGGCGGCCGAGGAGCTGGAGTTGGCGTTGCCGGACTTCACCTTCTTCCTGGGCCGGTACTTGTAGTCGGGGTAGTCAGCCATGTGCTTGAGGCGCAGCCGCTCCGCCTCCCGAATGAAAGGGATCTTGTCGCTATCTTTGAGCAGCTTCCAGCGTTTGCCCAGCCGCTTGGAGATCTCGGCGTTGTGCATGTCGGGCGACTGCTCCATGATCTTGCGCCGCTCGATCTGCGACCACACCATGAAGGCGTTCATGGGCCGCTTGATGTGCCCGCTCGGTGTCTTGCACCAGCTCGGGTCGTCGGCCTTGCCGCCCGTGGAGGCGGTGGACCCGGGCGTGGGGGAGGAGGCGATGCCCAGCTCGAGGCCCGCGCCCGAGTCCGAGCTCTCGCCCGCCAGCAGCGCTTCCGTGTTCTCGGCGTTGTTGGTTTGCTGCACCATGGCCCCGGCTCGGCGGGCGCCCACGCGCGCTCACACCCTCGCGGCGGCCGCGGCGCGATTGCCGGGCCCTCCCGGCTCCCGGGGCCAAACACACGCCAAGCAGAACACGCGTAGCGGCCGAACTGGCCCCTCAACTCTTCGCAGGGGCTGAGGTGGGCGAAGAGAGAAAAGTCCCCCAAAAGATGCGAGGAAGGAGTACTCTGCCTCTCGCAGAGGAGTTATAGTTCCCAGGCTGGAGAGTCTCCCTCTCCCTCGCTCTAGCTCTCTCACCCGGCTCTGAGACTGGAGACCGTGCTAAAGTGGAGAGGAGTTTCTTGAATGCTGGTTGCTGAAGCTTCCAATGCAAGTTCTTTCGCGGCCTCCCAGGCAAGTCTTTTTTTTCCCCTCTCCTGTAGCAGTTGTTTCCAGTTCACAAGCGCGCTTGGTAGCTTAGGAAAGCGACATAGTCTCTATCACTTAGTCCCTTTCCTACAATGCAAAGCAAAAACGACTCTGGCTCCAGGACTCTCTGTGGGCGGAATCGGCACTAAGGAGTTTGTGCAATTATTTTGTTGCAAGGTAGGAAGCCAAAAAGCCTGCATGCAACAGACTGGCATGAATAAATGTATGTTTCCCCCTCCCTTCTGCAAGAAGGGAGCTGGTAATGGCAGAGTTTCTCCAATGCAGACTCTTAAAGAGAGTGCAAGAAATAGAGACCCCGGAGCGAAACAGGCCTCTTGCTCTCACACACTGTTTCTCTTGCTGCAGCTTAGAGCAGACCCCAATTCCGCCTCGCGCCTCTTTATCCTTTCACAGTCTTGGCCACAGCCAATCAGCTGCTGTAACTAACGCTTCCTCATGCCAAGCCCCTCCCCCGGGCTTCCCATTGGCTTGGAACCCGATGCAATAATAATCTCCGCGTGCAATGAGAAGCTCCAAATCTGACCTCATTCCAATTTACAGAGCAAACTTTTTAAAAGGGCTAGAAGTACAGCTGAGATTTCTGGTGCCTCTTTTTCCTTTTGCTGTGTGTGTGTGTGTGTGTGTGTGTGTGCGCGCGCGCGCCTGTGTGTGTGTGGTGTGAAGAGGATGTTAATGCATGAAATTATTAAGGGGAGAGACGGAAATGTATTCTAACCATTATGTTAGATAACAAGGGGCTTGAAAGGGGGGAGTTAGGGTGAAATACTGCAAATGGAAGCTTTCTGCTTAAAAGCCAAGTGATTATTTTTATTAGTTCTTTTCAGCATTGGAATAAAGAATTAGCCTCTGGTGCAAAATCTGTTCCTCAGTTCCTTCTTAAAGTCAAAGATGTAAAGGGGGAGGGAAAACCCCAATAATAAATAAGTGGATATTGAAAGCCATTAAGAAAGTGGTACCTAGACACCTGTCATCACAATTATTTTAACAACTCTAGGTACAGCACAGATGTTGACGTATTGTGTAAATCCCTTCAGAACAGTTTCTTTGCTGTTTGTGTAAGGCAGAGAAGAGAACTTTTTGCAATAATTGCTCATTCTCTTAACCAAACAGGGGTTAACTATGGTTATTTAGTGATTTAAATTCCCTGATGAATCCTGGATAGCCCCAATAGAGACTTCCCTTGAAACACATTAGGAGGTGCTCCGTAATTACCTCAATAGGCAAATTTCCATGGAGTTTTGTATAGGATGATAGTGGAGGATAAAGGATGGAAATAGTTTTCACCTTCTAAATATTTGTTTTCCATGTTTTCAAAAATATTGTTTCACTCACTATCCCTTTCCTCCTCCCAAAGTTCTCTTCCTCTTTTCCTTCTTATGTATTTCTTTCTATATATTTGTTACTTGAATCAAATGGAAGAGACTCAAACAAAGAGAAACTACAGAAGGAGGTGATAACTGGTAGCAGAAGGAAGTGAAGCCTCTGGATTCATATTAGACTTAGCTGCTAATTCTGTCTACTGGATTTGTGACCTTGGGGTTGTGGCCAAGTCTCAGTTTTCCTCATCTGTGATATGGGAACACGAGGAGCTACTTTATGAAGGATTGTTGCTATGGTTCAGTGAGTTTGCAACTATAAAGAACGTGATCTTATTATAAGCCCGGAGTGAATGTTAATAATCTTTCTTTTGTAATTCAAATGCCAGAGACACTCCTAGCAAAAGGTGCTTGTTGTTCAAGGGACTAAACTTGAAGATGGCTGTTGATGTGAAAAGTAATCACAGAACCATGCAAGGACAATAGTGACAACCCTGATATTCTAATTATTTTAAAGGAAGAGAACTTCAAGAACACTACTATGAAGAAGGTGGCAAAGAGGGCAGTGCCCGTGGCTCAAAAGAGTAGGGTGCCAGCCCCTTATACCAGAAGTGGTGGGTTTAAATGCAGCCCCAGCCAAAAACTGCAAAAAAAAAAAAAAAAAAAAAAAAAATGGCAAAGAAAGGGTGCCTAGGTATTCATTTAGCCGCAAAATTACTTCCTTTTAAAGACATGAATATTAGAATTTTAGTAGAAATCGGCTTTCCTTAACACTGTAATAGTAAACTAATTTTCTGCAAGCCAACCATAAGCAGGTGGGGCCAATGAAACATAATTAAGTCAGCTTTCAAATCAGATCAAACTAGTTGCTGGATAGTAGAGTTCCATTTATCTTGTCAAACTTTTAAAGTATGTAGGCTGGCAAGAGGCCCAGATTTTCAGATTTAGAATTTTACTGAAAAGGACACCCTTTGGAGACATCTAACTGGATTTCTAAAGATCAACCACAAGCAAGAATGTTTTTGTGGGTAAAAGCAAATAATTTTTGACCATTAGCTATAGAAGTTATATGCTTTTTTTTTTTAAGAAGGGAAACAAATCTTTTTTTTTTTTTTTTTTTTTTTTTTTTTAGACAGAGCCTCAAGCTGTCACCCTGGGTAGAGTGCTGTGGCATCACAGCTCACAGCAACCTCCAACTTCTGGGCTCAAGCGAGTCTCCTGCCTCCGCCTCCCAAGTAACTGGGACTAAAGGCGCCTACCACCACGCCCGGCCATTTTTTGGTTGCAGCCGTCATTGTTGTTTGGACTGCCTGGGCTGGATTCGGACCTGCCAGCTCAGGTGTACATGGCTGGCGCCTTAGCTCGTTGAGCCACAGGGGCCGAGCCGGGAAACAAATCTTGAAAAAAAGAAAAACAAACAAACACACAGGCACCTTTTTTACATAACAATGTTGATTATTATACATTTCATTTTCTCTGGTATGTGTAGAAACACACCCTTAAATGTTATCAACCTAAAATAAAAATTATTCTAAGAGGTCTATTACCCATAAAATCATCATTTTCTCTAGGATAAAAAGGAGAATAAATATATTTGTTGGGGCTTTACTCCCTAATGATTTGAGGGTGTAACTTGTTTGATAATTCAGTCAAGTTGAGTATTAATATTGTCGATTATATTTTTCAAGTCATTTTTATACTTCCACTATTGAAAAGGATGGGGGGAGCAGTGGAAATTAATCAGTGCCGTCACAGTAATTATGCTTTTGCAGAAAACACACATTTTTTAAAGGCTGCACTAAAAAATAGCCACTGGCTTCATTTTTTTGTTAGATGTATTTTCTGTATTTCAACAAAACCAAAAAATTTTAAGACACACCATAATGCCACTAAGAAATAAAAACTATCCCCCTCATTATAAGATGTCTCTATTTCAGGGGTGTTGAAGTGAAAAGGAAAAGTTCCTTTTAGAATTGATCAAATATGGTATTAGTAGCTTCTACTGACTTTATAAGATGATCATGGTATATACACATCTAACTATGTGTATGTAAGAGAACTATTAACATAGAACAGACTTACTTCAGAAGCCTCTTAGACTGTAAGAAAACATGTGACAAATAGCTTTTTATTAAAGTCATCTTTCTTACCAAGTTTATGCATGCTGGAATGTACTGGGCCTCTGAATACCAAATAATGAGAAAAGATTTCTGTGTTCTCATTACCTAACTTCATATGCTTTGTAACCAGTTCTCCATTACTAACATTTTTTCCCCAAATCCAGATATTTGGTGGCCCCTATAAATCAGTACTCAGTGTTCCCTCTGCTGGCTTTGCAGTACATGAAGTAATTCTTAATGCTACTCCTTTTAACTGTATTAACAGAAATCCAAGATAATTTTATATTTTAAAAAGCCCAGGGTAGAATAAAAAATAATTGTCCTTATTAGTAATGATGTTAGATATTTTAAATTTTGAATTAAGTTAACTATTTTATCTTATTTTCTTCCATTAAAACTGGAATTCCATTTGAGAAGTAATATCTGCTAATGCATTTCTTATCTTCTGTTCTCACACACCTGCGTAACATAAATTTTCACATCCATAAAATGGTATGGGGTATAGATGGAAATGGAAATAAGATTCTATCCCACTGCTTAATATATTCCTATAGCATGGGAGGCTGAATGAAAATTAATTTAACAAAGCTCTAGGATTTGCAATGCTTTGCAAGATTTTGCTTTGTGTTACTTATAGATAAAGGAACTGGTCTGACCTGACAAGTATTCAGTTCAGATAAAATAAAGGGTGGGAGAGGGCCACCTATACAGGGAATAAGCCCTAAGAAATCTGATGTCATTGGCCTTTGTCAACTGCAAGGCCCCAGGCTTTTTGGTTCCACGCTTTATGGAAAAGAATCCTTTATCCGAGCCTGATTCAATTCTCAATTAAGAGGACAAACATCACTTGGACTTTTGGGCTGATGAAATTATATTGGAATTGGACTGGGGGGGGTTATATTAAAACATAATATATGGAAGTAATTCTTACTTGCAAACTTTCAAAACAAGATTCTGGGGTAAATGACATTTATGATTTACTCTTAGAATAAACTAAGAAATAAAAACTTGTATTTCTACTAAGTTTTACCATTCTTCCCTCATAACCAGTGACTAGCACATAATAGGCTCAAGTAAGCTCTTCAATCAATGCCAACGCATTATTCTTTCCCTATCCATTTATCCAGGAAAACAAACAGAAAACGATTGTTTGCATAGGTCAGGCAGACTGGAAGCATCAATACCGGCTTCTGCTCCCTTTCTCGAGGCAGAGGCATGGCACCCACGGAGAGTCTGGCTTTGCTCAGTAGCCAGCAGGCTCCCAGTCTGGGGAGAAGCATCCGCCAGGTGGCAGCGGTGAGCCTCCTTGCATCCGCAAGGAGACGGGGGGACTGTTAGACTTCTTTCTCCTCCGCCTTCCTCCTCTCACGAACCTCTATCAACCCCCACCACTTTACCTTCTTTAGGTAGCGGCTTAAGCGAACAGCGAGTAATGGGGTGTGTCGGTGAATCCTAACTTTTTTTTTTTTTTGAGACGGAGTCTCACTATGTAGTTCTCGGTAGTGCCGTGGCGTCACAGCTCACAGCAACCTCCAACTCTTGGGCTTAAGCGATTCTCTTGCCTCAGCCTCCCAAGGGGCTGGGACTACAGGCGCCCACCACAAAGCCCGGCTATTTTTGGTTGTAGTTGTCGTCGTTGGTCGGCGGGCCCGAGCTGGGTTCAAACCCGCCAGCTCCGGTGTATGTGGCCGGAGCCCTAAACGCTGAGCTACAGGCGCCGAGCCCTGATTTATTTCATTTTATTTTTTTTCCGTAAATCTAAGTTTAAGGCACCCAACCGCCGCCTCCTGTTCATTTGTCAGAAGTTCCCAGTGAGTGGGGAAGCCAAGTCTAGCTTCCCGTTTGGATCTAGCGACCGATCTCGGGAGATGCTATCAATTCCGGTGTCAGTATCTTCCTGCTGAAGTGGGAACAGGTTCGGACGCAGTTTCTCCTATAGCTACTGTGCGGTTTAGGAGAGCCGCTGCAAAGACCGCGCACGTTACTTCAGGACTAGCAGAAAACACCCCTCCTCCCGAGGGAAAAAAAAATGGTCTCCCTCGGCCAGAACACCTCTCGGAGCGCAGCGACCGGTGGTGCAGGCTTGGACTCCTCCTGAACCCAGGCTCGCCCAGGATTAATGGTGCTCAGCCTCATCCCGCCGCGGCGGCTCTGCCTCGGCCTTTCGGTTGCAGTTATAGAGAGGAAATAAATTGGAGTCGACTCAGGCTGTGCTTTTTGGAGGAAAGTCTTTGCTACTGTAAACATGTTTCAGGCGATCCTGTCAGCAGCATTTTAACACCCGTCTTCCGTTTAGGTTTTACGACGGGGGAAGGAGCCGGACACACACACACACACACACACACACACACACGCCCTCGCGGGCTCCCAGCTCTCTTGGAAGTTGCTACCGGTCGCCACGGGCCGGGAGGTCGTTTCCCCGGGCCTTGGCGTCTCAATCCCTCAGCCCCCATTCTCAGAGCCAACTTGGCCCTTGGCGATGGTGTCCAGTTCCGTCACTGACCGGAACTGACAGTCACTTAGGTCCCCTGCTCTCTCGGGTGACCAGCACCCCTCGCTGTGGACGCCTAAATCCTCTCTCTAACCTTGCTTGGACGGCACGGGGCGCGCAGTGCGTCTGGGACCCACGCCTTGGCTGGCACACGACCTTCATACACAGGCTGGGCACCTGCCCCATCCCGGGTCCCGGCAGGCTGGGGCCCCACGGAGCGCGCAGCTGCCTGGGCGCCTTCAGGAAGGAGCGCAGAGCAGGCTGTGTGCGCGGCGCACGGGTGGGTGAGTGGGGAGGAAAAAGTCTTAGAGCGAAGTGAGATCGGCAATTGGTTGCATCCGAATCCTCGAGCGTTCCTTCCTCGGGGACCTCGGAGGGACAAGCGTGCAGCGGTACCCTCCCTCGCCCCTAGATCACGCGGGAACGGCTGGGGATGGGGAGGTCGCTGAGTCCGCGAGGGCCGGGAGGCGCGAGAGGGTGCCAGGCGCCCTTGCTAAGGGGTGCGCCCGACGTTCCGGGTGATTCCGCCCCCAGCACCTGTAGGAGGCGGTTTCGGGTCAAAGAAAGGAGCACACAGCAGGTAGATAACTGGTAGAGGCGGAGCCCTGGGCGCAGTTTCTTGGAAGCCGAGCTCTGTGGAAGGGCTCAGCGCCCTTTGTCTCCCCTTGGATTCGCTGGTTTCTCTGCCTTTCCACTGGCAGCCGTGGCGGTCAGGCCCCGTCGTAGGACTATCTACTCCTCCCCTCCTCGGGCGCCCGGAACCCACCCCAGGGGCCGCCGCACGCGGTGTAGGCGGGGCACGCCCCACCGGCCGGGTTGCAGCAATTACAGCGGAGCCCCGCGGGGAAAGCGGCTGATTTAGCTTACGGAAAAACGCTGGAACCAGAGCAACGCTAGCCCGCCTTAGCAAGCCAGTTGACCTGCAGTTGGGGGGTGTGCGAGAGCGGGCTGAGGCGGGCTTTTCTGCCAGCGAGGGAAACCCGCCGGGAGTGGGCAGAGGGAAGCGAAGCAAAATGTCAGATAAGAGAAAGAGGGGAGGGGAGGAAGAAAGGCGCTCGATTGCAGAGCGGGGGAAGTGGGAAAGCACAGAGACTGCACTGGCCGCCAAGTGATGCTGGGCAGAGGACAGAGGCGGGCGTCGGTCACGCGGGCTCAGCCAGGCAACCGATCTCCTTTCTCCAAGCCCTTCCCCTCCCCTGCTCCGGCAGAAACCCGACAGCACACGGGGCACCTACTGTAGTCGGGGCGCTCGCAGGGATGGGAGGGTTGGGGTGGGGCAGGGACCAAAGAACCCCGTGTCCCAGAGCGCGCCGGGAGTGCTGCACACCTGGCTCCCGGGCCTTGCCATCTGCTCCCAGCTACCGCCTCTTGGGTCAGGGGTGAGGGCCTGGAGAGAGATAAGCGTGCTCGTGGGTGTGGATGGCTTCGCGTCAACCGCTGCGGCGCTCGGTCGACGTTTCCCGTGCTCCTACCGAGGGTGGAGCCCCGCCTCGGTCCCCTCCAGCTGCCGGGCTCGGCACCTGCGCCATCTGTTCCGTCATCCAGCAAGCTATTAATAGGAAAGAATTCTGTGTATAGTGTTGTAAAGTAAGTTCAAAATAAGAACAATAATCTATAAGCAAATCATTCATAAGCCAAAGCGGGGGGTGATTGAGATAGTTTGGAGGTTTGAAGTGTTGGCTCTGGCACAGTTACGTATGGAAGTTTTAGTGATTTTTTGCTGCTTCATGAAGCATGAAACTCCCCATCCTTCCTGTCCCACACTCTTGCAATACACAGATCAAAAATTAAGAATAACAAATTAAAAAACAGGTTAATGACACTTTGGCCCTGAGGTTTGATATATAACTGAAGGCTTATTCTGAAAACTCTCAAATTTAACTTCTTAATTTAAAAAAAATCTCAAAATTCTGCTTTATTGTTTACAGATATTTTGTAATGTAGCTTGATTATCCTGAAATAAAAGTACAGCAGGCACACAAATTTTAAAAAATCAACATAATGCTCAAACTACAATAGAAAGGAGAAAGTAGTATGTAATTCATAATAAAACAATATGCATTTCAAATGTGCATGATGTGGCTATATTTTTCTAGAACACCCAAAATATTGTTCAAAATTTACAAATTCTCCCCAGGGAGTACTACTGCCCAGATGTGAGTTATGCACTATGGGTGCAAGGCGTACTAAAGAATGGGGATTCTTTTGATACTCTGAGTTCCAGAGGATATGGTCGATTCTTATAATAAATCAGCCTCCTGGTGTTGGTGCCTTTAAGTGGACCTTTTCCTCACTTTGGATTTGGTCCCTGACTCTGTTAGGAAATTGAGGCATTAGCAAGCATGAGACAAACAGGCTTTGCGCACAGGTTGGTCTTTCCCTTGAAACCATATTGTGAAGCTAGTCCAACCTATAGGAGGATGAAAGACGCCACAGGTAAAACCAAGGGGTTCTGTCAACACCACCATCCCGGGTATGTGACTGAGGTCACCTTGGATGCTCCAGTTTCAGTTGGGTTATCAAATGACTGAAGCCACATGAGGGATCCCGGATAGGTCCAGAAGAAGAAGCACTCAGATTGACAACCCACAGAACTAATAAATTGTTTTAAATCACTATGCTTTGGGTGGTTTGAGAACAGGGTAGTATTAATTACAATACCATGTGTTAGATGCCAAAATACAAGTCCACATAAAAGGGTAACCTTGTCATAACTCCAGATTTTCATTGAGGATTCAGTCAATATATTCTTTTTTTAAAAAAATTTTTATTAAATCATAATTGTGTGCATTGGTGCAATCACGGGGCACATTGTGCTGACTTTATATGCAATCTAAAATATTTTCATTGAACTATGAAACATAGCCTTCATGGCCTTTTAATCACTATATGAAGACATTTATATTCTACTTTTAGTAATTTTCCCTTGTACCTTGTAAGATGCACGGTAAGTGTGACTCCACCAATCACCCTCTTCTCCCCTCCCCTCCCTTGCCCCTTTCCCCATTTCTTGTGCTATAACTGGGTTTTAGCCTTCATATGAAAGCTATAGATTAGCTTCATAGTAGGGCTGAGTACATTGGATACTTTTTCTTCCATTCTTGAGATACTTTGCTAGGAAGAATATGTTCCAGCTCCATCCATGTAAACATGAAAGAGGTAAAGTCTCCATCTTTCAGAGTCTTTGTCTACGAATGAGGTTAAGAATTAGAAAGGACGATTACCAGGGCCAAGGTCACGTGCTAATAAGGCCTCCTAGGGCCTGAGTTATGGGCCAGTCTTGATACTGAGAACCCAAGAACTTGAGGCCCTAAGTAAGGTTTACTTTGTGAGAATATTAATGGCTCCCATTTATTGAGTTTCTGGGGCATATCAGTCACCACTTGAAACCCTACAAAAGAGTTCTCATCCTCCTGATTGTACAAAAGAAGTGACTGAGGCTCAGAGGAATCCTGTAGTTTGCAGAGGTCACACAGCCAGGGTTAAGCTCTGGAGTCCTTCTTGCCAGAGGCCATTGAAGAATAACGCAGTTTTAAGGAAATCTGATTTCACAAGCATAAACATTATGGAGTGAGAATTAGCACTACAAAAATGCTATGGAGTTTCTTTGAATAATAGTTCCCCTGGCGCAGGAAATATTTTTTGTTTTGGAATCACTTATTACTTGATAAAGAAGCTAAAGAGAAAGAGACAAATAGATGGTGCCAGGGAATCCTTTGAAGACCAGCTGCTTGGAAGTTATAAGGTTAGAAGGATAAATAATGTGTCAACAGAAGAGATACTACAAAACTCACCAATTAGCTGAACACACATGGTTTACAAAACACTAAAATAAATTCGTAAAGAGTAGATGTAAGATCAGAGTGTAAGTATTTTGGCAAAGCAGAAAGCATTTACCTCATCCAAAGGCAAATTCCATTTTTTCCCTAAAAACTAGCTGCCCAAACAAACACATCTGCAGACCACCCATTCATAAACTCTGAGACACAAAACAAGGTAGAGCTCATTCCAGCTTAGGGTGAGCAGGGAAGCTCACCACGGAAGTAAGACTAGAACTGCAGAAGAACGATGGACTCGGTCACAAAGCAAAGGATTTTTCAAGCAGGAAGAAAGTGCAGGGAATGTTTTGAGGATGACAAATAAGTCAAAGTCCTCACAGTTTAACTCTATCAAAGGAATAGGGAATTACAAAGCCATACAGCAAGCCCGGGAGCCAAGGCACCAGGCTGGGAATAGGGACTCGGGCCTGTGAGAAATGGCAGCCATTAACGGCTGTTGAATAAGAGAATACCATTACCAAAGCACTTATTTCGGAAGGCTGAGATAGCAATTGTACGAATTGAATGAGTGAAAGAGGAGAATTTATGAGTAAGGGGAAGCATAGGAGGCTGCTCCTGGCTTCTTCTGGGGTAACAGGGTGAAGACCTGGTTAGGCGGCAGTGCGCGGAGAGGAGGAAGAGGGGCCTGGCTGGGTGTGGAAGGTCGTGGAAAGGCGGCGAGGACTGGGAGGACTCAAATGACTGCTGTGCGCGGCACCAAGGCGTCTGCATGGCCATGGTCTGCGGTCGGCGGCCTGACTTGAAAGTCCAGTTCTGTAGCTACAAACCTCGGGCGAATTACTTAAACTTCGTGCCTTGGTTTATGCATTTGCAAGGTGAAGAGGAGAACCACGGTCCTACCTCGTATGGTGCTGTGAGGGTTCAACAAATGCACACATTCAAGGTGCTAGACCCACCCGTGGCGTGCGGAAAGCTCTCGGTAAATAGTATCATCACATCCAGAAGGCCCTGCACTCTGCGAACTCTCCATTTCCCTTCGGAATAAAATGCTGAGAACAATCCAGAACAGTATAAAGTTAAGATGGGGGGAGAGGGCAAATTCTATTTGGATTCAGTCTTTTGCCTACTGATTGCTGAAAGCCAAAAATACCTTTGATACCACCCAAGACGTTTTGCTGGGGGTACACAGATCACTTCACGCACAGCTGGTTGTTCTCAAGCATTCCACAGAGCCAATTGTGACCAAAAGTTCTCTGAGAGGGAATCTGGAGAAAAGAGACTTTATTCCAGTGAACAGAAACCAGAGAGACGCAGCCTTTAGAGTGAAACCAAGGCACGCTCCAGGGAACAAAGGGAAGGCCTTGGTTTTACAGCAAAAGTTTCTACTGGAAGGTCCCAGTTAGGTCGGTTTATACAAAGGAGGCATTGAAACTTGCTTAGTTCTGATTGGTCCATAGAGCTGAGCCATGATTGGTTGGGGTAGGTGTGTTCTGATTGGTTGGTTCAGGTGAACGCTGAAAGTCCGGAAGATAAGAAGGTGCAGGTTTGGGGTGAACTCAGTACACGTGTGTGACCCCCGAGTCAGCAAATGGCCACTTGGCTCTATTTTAAACTTAAACCCAGTTAGCCACTTGGGATCTGTCTTGAAGGATTGGCTCTTTCATGTTCACATTTGTTCACGTGGTCTACGCACCACCAGAGGGCACCTCGCACTGGCAGCCACATCAGTGATTCAGGGGATGACACAGCCTGAAAGAAGCCTCCCACGTCTGCCTTACTCCTCTTATTCTGAACTATCACAGGCCCTTCCAGGAAAACGGGTGTCATCTCTCTCCTGGCCTCTGTGGCTGATAGGCCTGGGAGAAGGCCACTCTGAGAACCCAGAACCCCGCGGCCTTTGTTCCAAAGAGGCCTTTGGTGCAGCATCCTCCATGACCCTGCGTGAGGCAGCGTCCTCCGTTACTGGGTGTGGTGCCTAGTAACTGTTGGCCCCTAGAATAGCAGTGGAATAAACCCCCTTTGTCTATAACTGGGAAATCTCCCACCCATCAGCACCCCAATGAGTTGCTGTTTTTGCATCGGGGACAAAATGCCAGCACTCTCAGGGAAGCCCTGTGACTTAGGGGAGCTACTGGTGGGAAATTGTTTTCTAGGACAGATGAGGGTCCTCTGTGTCCTGAGGGAGCAGGTACTGCTCTAGCCAATCACAGCAGCTAAGGCGTAAGTCCCAGGAGCAGACTGTAGGGCCATCTCAGCGAAGGGAGAAAGCTGGAGGTAGAAGGAGGTATGGCAGGCGTGGGTATGCCCTCCTTAGTCAAGCCCTGGCACCTCCACCCTGAGGAGGAAGCACAGATTTGAATGAAACTGCTCAGGCCCTTTGAAAGCATTCACAGACAGTGCGGCCATAGTTGTCCCTTCTGAGCTCTTTGGGGGGGAGCGGGACAGTATACAGGAATAGGACCTCTTGTCTTTCATCTTATCCTCCAAGGAGTTGAGGCTACTTGCCATCATGACAAATTGAAAAGAAATTTGAGGTGCCTGACTTTCAACAGTAAAGATTCCTCTTGTCTTTAAGGCTCCCCAAATTACCAACTAGGAGTTTTGTCTCCTATCTAAGGAGATGAGAAAGTATAATGATAATTCCATTGGCTGTTTCACTTTGTTCCAGGCAGGATTCTAAATGTGAAATCCTCACAGCAACCCAATGAGGTTAGGACTAGCATTAACCCCTATTTTCACAGACGGATCAAAGCCAGGCTATAAGCCAGGAGTCAGGCTGCAGAGTGTCCTCTGTGAAATGGGAAAGACAGAAGTGGCAGGAGGAGTGAATGATAACATTAGTGAGTGACTAATACCAAGCAAATAGTGCTTCTGTGCTCTGCTCATCCAGTCACTCTTCTTCCTCCCCTCCACTCCTCAAGAGCATCAGTAGCTAACGATCATCCGGGTTGCACAAGGTCCACAAAAGGAATTTCTTTCATCATTGTAGTTTGACACTAATAAATGATTTATTAAATTGATTTTTTTTTAAAGACACGTGGCCATTGGTACCAGTCACAATAGTAACAGCTGTTCAAGTCAATGCCCCACACCAATGATTTAGGGTTAGGGCAGGGCCCTAAATCAATGGTGTTTTGAGTCCCCCAGGGTTCCTTCAGGGGACATAGCTCCAATAGCCATTCATGAGGCATTTGTGGCCCATGGGGGTGTTGAGTATGCATGAAGTTCAGAGGGGACTAGGGAGGTAGGTATGGGTGGAAAGATTCAAAGTGACTGGGCCCCAAGGGAATATGGGAAAGTCACAGTGGGAATGTCTGTTTCCTGGAGGTTTCCTGGCTCCTACCACACTCTCTCACCTCAGCAAAGTGCTGTAGAAGCTCCTCTAATAAGACTCCAAATGAAGTGCCATTTGTGGCGTTGTCCAGGGACCTCATTGGCAGTAGCAGCAGCAGCAGGACCGGGGAAACGTTGCTCCAACCATGTGCTGTGTGTTTCTTGAACTTAAAATAAATTGAGTAACTTCTCAGATGGTACAGAAGATTTTACAACCCAGAGACAACTGGAGATGATGGAGGCTGGTTAATCTGCTTAGAATTATGGAATCTGGAGAGGTTTTTAGAGTGACAAAATTTACCTAGGATCTCTTTAAAGCGGGCAAGGGACACAGGAATACAACTCGAGGGAGCTAACTAGATAGAACCATGTAGTGCTCTCAAGCTACAGAGACTCAAGGTGACTGTTATTATTCCTGAAGATTTTATTTCCTTATCCATCAATTCAAGATTTGTCTCTTATTTTAATAACACATTGTTTCCTTATTTCTACAGGTTTTTCTTTGCTGGCCAGAAATCTTTGAGTTCTTTCTGGGGTATCATTCAAACATTATAATTCATCAGGCCCACTAAATAATCTTTTACTTAAACTCATCCCCCAAAGAACAGAAAGTCCTCAAAGAATATGGATATGCACAGAGTATGTTAGTTTAATTATAAACAGGAAAAGTTTTCTGAGGGATGTATTTTTTAATGAGAACATATTGTTATACTCCAAGTATGTGATATTCTTGCTTAAAAGAAACATTTACAAGGATACATACACATTTATATCCAAACACCAAATGAACTAGAGATTTTAAGTGTCAGGTTTGTACCAGAAATAAAATATATTATACAAAAGAGGAGTAATATCTACAGTCATTAATCCTCATTTTCTACACAAAACAACAATAAATTAAATCACATCATATGCAGATAGTTCTACTTACATTAGAATAATAAACTGTGTGTAGCTTGTGCAGCTTTTACTTTTGTAACAGACTCATGGTCACTTTGTATTGTTTGGTAGTCCTGTGTTTAAATTAATAATGAATAATATGACCCAGAAGACAAGGACCACAGAAATGATCCTCCACAGTGACTATCCCACATCTTTTTGGTGTCAATTATCCGCCATGCACAGGAAACAGAGCTCAGATTACCAGGACCCAGCACAAAGGTGTGCAAATTCACAGCATCGTCAGACTACTGAGGGGCACTTCACTGCTGTCTTGGGAGACATACCACATTAAAGATTTTCAAATCTTGATGCTAAATAATAAATAGGACACCCCGTTTCAAAATCTGAATTCCTCTCTTTCTGGCCTTCTCTGCTCAACTATTCTGCACTATGACAGCTTTGTTCTCCTAGCAAATAAAAAATAGTTTGGTAGCCTAGGTTGAGCTTTGCACCTGTAAGTGGGCCTTTTATTCCTTGTGCATAGAAATGTAGGTCTTGAAACACGAATCAAAGCAATGCAGCGTTTTTGCTAAGTCTTAATTCCGCTTGTTCAAATCTCTCCCTTAGGAATCATCTCACACCTGATACATCAAAGAGCTATTATATGGATTTTTACTTCTGAGACTCAGTTCCCACTGAAACCCTTTCATTGTGTTTGAAGTAGCTTAAAACATGAACATTAACAGCATCAGCTGGTTTAAAATATTTTGCCTTTGGTGTGAATTAACATTAGTGGTTAATGAGAAATTTGAACAAACTCCAACCCAGCACCTTCTGCAAGTTATTTTAATCCTGCAGTCTAGCTGTCAGGTACATCTGCAAAAGACATTTGTGAAGTCTGCATGCTGAACACCAAGGCCAGGCTTGTTAGAGTATTTGCACATGGCAGGCTTGAACTGCCCCAAGAGCATGTACGGTCAAGTCAGCGTGAAGGTTCTGATTAAATGCCAGATCCTTTCTTACAACTAGCACTATTTTGTCTTTTCTCCCTCTGAGGAAGTATGGAGGCCAAGTCAGAAGTTTCTACCTGCACGGGGAAGATGCTGATGCGTCTCTGTGTGTCTCTGGAGCCCTGCTGGGTATGAGCAGGGGGTCTGAGGGGAGGAGGGGACAGTAGGGACAAGCGGCAGCCCACAAAGCCACCTTCTTTGGCTTCTTTTGGAGGATCAGGCTTCTGATTCTTCTTGCTGGGTCTCAAGCTTCCTGCTGCATCTGTCTGTTGAAGAGGGACTAAATTTTGGTTATTCTTCTAAGTTCTAAAGATCAACTGAAAAAGAAGGCAGTCTCTTGGTCACCACCGTCTCATTCTGTCTGCTTCCACAGTGCCACTAGGGCACATCCCTGTCTCTAGACAGTTTCAGTTTTCTCCACGGAACAAGATATTCAACTTATTACCAGCTTCTTCATGAATCCCTCAGCCACAGGGTGTAAATAAACAACACGCATGAAACGTCTAGCTGGAGGGGCCTAATTTTTGGCTGATGTTTGCCTTTATGTCTGTGTGCACTCAGGATCTGAGTTCTTGGTGTCCCAAGAAACATAGGTACTCCTTTCTTCCGGTTTATGAACACTCCCTTAATACCAAGGCATAATATTCTATTTGGTATCCCAAAGAGAATTCCACAAATAGCCAGTGTCTACACTCACAAGAGGCAGTGATGCCACTGGAACCTACTTTCTGACTCCCTGTCACTGTCCATATGAGGGCTATACAATAGCCTTAATGTCATTGTGGACTGCATGTCTTATGAGGTCAGACACTGCAGTTAATGAACTCATCCAGACCAAGTGCAGTATACCTCACTGCTGGGTATCACTACAGTGACCTTTGAAGTTCTGCCCTTGGGAAGGTATGCACTGACACCAGCATCTAGTCCACCCTTCAAAGCATATTTTCTGGGATGAGTTTGCAAACTTAATTGTCAGACCTTGTCCAACAACAGCTCTGAACAATCCTTCCAGAAAGAATTCCAAAATTGCTTTGAAGGGTGGACTAGGTGCTAGTGTCGGTACATAGCTTCCCAAGGGGAAAGCTTTGAAGGTGACCATAGTAATATACAGCAATGAGGTACGTAGCACTGATCTAGGATTAATAATCTGTTGGAGAATTTAATAATCTGACCTTGTAAACCCCCAAATCAGCCACAACCAAAAGGAAAATGTTAAGTTTGGGGTAAAGAAGGCACGTGTGCCTTGAGTAAATTAATGATTCCAGAAGCCTGTGAGTAGGGAGATGTGACTGCATTCCAAATCAACAATCTTTGAATTTAAAGAAGAAAAGGGAAGGTGCTCTTTTTCCATACATTTCTCCTCTCCCCCCGTGAAACATAGCTTCTGAAATGTAAAGAACTATCTTCAGGCCCGTGGAACCATGTCTATGGATCGTGAAAAGACAAGTGGATGGTTCTTCAGAGAAATGTGATGTTTGCAGAACCTGTGATCAGTCTGGACTCCATAGAGAAAGTTCTTTCCAGACAGAAGTTATCATCTGGGGAAAGCTTTTATTTCTGAGTTCCTCCTCCCCTACCCCATGCCCATCCCCCCTCAAAAATCTAAGAAAATAATGATGACCATGAAACCTATACTTACATCCAACACCAAAAAGCATATACACATTTTGACCTGTATCAATGTCAGCTGATGTTTGACCAGATGAGAAAACACTGATAAAATGTCCCTTTTGAAATCTGAATACTCTAGATTTCAGGGTAAAATTTTATAGAATGGTCTAAGAACTAACACCCTGTTGATTTTGCTATATGTTATGTGGCTTCTGGCAGAGGGGGCATGACTACTTGTCATAGATGTCACTTAGCAGTTAGGAACTTAAATCCCAAAATAAAATCTTGAGAGGTCTTAACCCAGGTAACCTCGGGCCAAACACCTACACTTTTAGCCGAGGGTTCTCAACTTAATGAAGTTCTCAAAACTTAACAGAATTTTGGTAAATGTGAAGATTTCAAGGAAGAAAGAATAGACAAAAGATATTTAAATAAACAATCAGTCTTGAGGACACTGGAATGGATTTAAATTTGATATCCACATACCAGAAACCTCATGACTTTTTCCACCATTTTTAAAAAACTAAATTCTCACTTATCTTTAAGATCATATCCAGGGAAATAATATCAAGTTTGTAACTATTCCTCTATCTGAAGTAGAACTTGCTCTACAAATTTTACCATTGGTGGGCTGCTATATAAATTCTAGAAAGGTCAGAAATGCTTATATCCAAAGAGTGCAACCAGGTAGAGTGTTTTTCCCCCTGTAATAAGCACATAGACTGGAAATGTAAATTTTTTTTTGCAAGTATGAGATAATAGAAAATGAGTATCTCAAAATACACAGAAAACATCATTAAAAAAATAAAAATGAGAGAGAAATAAGCTCTCCAATTCAAGTAATTAAGATGGACACAATCCTTCCAATCTGTTTTCACCTTGGGAGTTCCAAACTGTCCAACATTTTGCTTTCCTGGATTTTACTTCTCAAACTCTCTTCCTATAATAGAATTTCTGGGGTTTTCCTTTCCTGCCTTCTTTTTCCATCCTTTTTGAAATTCAGCACTTTTCCTTTGAATCCTAAATGGACAACTAAAACAGTTGTTTCAGTTGATCGTAATTAATTATTTTATCACGGCCTCCCAGATGTTTGCATTCCATTTTTTAAACAGTAGAGGAGAAATGAGCCTGGCACACAATGAGCCTGTTCACTTTGAATCAAGGGGGAGCAAAGGCCAACTCCTCCAGGGGAGCAAGCTCGAGCCAGTGTCTAGGACATGCAGCTTGCACTCACCTGGCCTCCACTGTCACCTGTGTGAACTACAACCTCCTTCACTAGCAAGGAATTACACAAACCTCCATGTTCCTCCCTATACATGATCTTTTGTATAATTTTTACAACTATTTTTCAGATGCTCCAAGTGTTATTGAGTAAAGACCGTAGTAACATAAGTTGAAGATGGTACACTAACTTAACCACTTCTCATTCCTTCCGCCCTACCTCCTGTACAGATTATAAGTGAATATGGCAACCTGAGTTTAAACCTATGTGCAGAGTACTGAGTACAAAGAAGATAGCCAGTAAATAATTATTCAACTTCCTTATATTCAAATTCTCAGCCTACTGTTACATGGTTATCGGTGGGTGATGCTAAAATCCCATGGAGCTGACAAAAAAGGAACAGAGTAGATATTTAGATTCCCTCTTTTAACCAAAATCATCACTGTGAACTTTGGTCAATGTCATGTTCACAGTTTTTTAACTTATCATGTCTCTGCTTAATATCAAGTTCTAACTCCTAATAAAGTTGTTCTTGAGGAAAAGGAGCTGTCTCCCTTTATAAAATTCTGCTTAGTTCTATAACTTTTCACTCTTCATCTTGAAATTCATCATTTGGTCAGAACTGAAAAGGGTGTTGCCCTAAAAGAAAAAAGAAAAAAAACCCTTGCATTTAAAACAATTAAAATGCAAAACAGTTACAAAATCAAGTGTTCCTGAAGAGTTTGTGACCTGAATACATTTCCAGATCTCTGTAAGAAAAGCAGCAATCAGGATTTGGCTTTGGCCTTGGGGAAGCGGGAAACTGAGAGAAAGAGAAGTATCTTTCATCATTAATGGTTTTTTGTACACTTTACCCATGCTTTTAAAATATAAGTGAAATTTAATCTTCAAAATGAAAAAATAGACACATTTCCTAATACCAAAATACAAGATTAAAATACTTAAAATGTTAATGTGAAATAGGGCTTTTTTTTTTTACATTTGTAAATCCTCCTATCTCACTAATATTTACAGCTTCCAGAGTGGCTAAGACTCTGAAGGAGACAGGGAAGAAATTCTTTTTTAAGCTATGAAATTAGAACCTGAATGTAGACATTGGACAGAGCAACTCTCAACCACAAATCTGTCCACCAGCTCTAGAGAGAATAATGCTTGAGATTTTTCATTACATTTTCCTCTTACTGGGTGTTCAATTCTGTCCAAGAATATTCTACTTGTAAAAATGATTTTATTCTAGCTACACAACATTTCATTGAAGAAAGCCACATTTTTATACCTTTGTGTGAACAGTCCCCAAAGCCATCAAGATATGGAAACTTCAGATTTTAAAATATAAATCTAATCCTATGCCCTTGAAACAATGGAACATTTAACAGACTGACGTTATATCCTTATATTTGTTTGTCATGAGATGAAAGGCCAGGAGGCAGATGGTGATTAATAATAGTTCCTGAGCTGCTAAAGAAATTTAAAAATGAAATGACTGCTTAAAAGAATGAATTCTTCAAGAATGCCCCTTCTGTTTCATTGATGAGGATGTCTTTCATCCCATTTATCTCCTTAAAGACTCTCAGGCAGAAAAAAAGGGGGCTTCCTTTAGGCCACCGAAAAATGAGATCTGATGGAATCTTCCCGTAGCTCCCGGTGTTTTCCAACGTTACTTTCTTCTTGCTGGTTTCGCCTCTCAATGGTTATTCTGTATTTCTTCCTGGGTAAAGGGAAAGTGAATGTAGTAATAAAACTCAGTTCCAAAATACTATGGTTTCTCTTACAAAGAATGCCCTCAAGGGACATTTGGGTCTGGGGTGATAAATGAGAAGTGATGGAATATGACACCCTGGTCAGAGTTTAAAGTAGTGTGCCCCCAGGCGTTATGCCCTCATTCAAGGAGCAAAATTGGCATGATTTCCTAAATGCCATAGAACAAGCCTTTCCCTTCTTCCCTGGGTGCCTTAGGGGTTTGGTCTTGTCTTTTGTGCCACAGAAGTTCTCCCTGACTCCCAGGATATGTCCTAGATAAAGAACAGATTAAGCGTACTGTGACCAAAGGAACAGGAATACAATTGTTCCCACAAAGGGCCACATACTCCCAGAGTTATATTTCCATGCAGAAATAAAGAAATCATGCTCTAATGACTTATGAATAAGCCATAAACTCAGCCACCAAAGATTACAAAGGAATGGACCGTCTTGGCTGGGTGGAACACTCAGTACCTTGGATACACACACATTATTACAATTTTACAAGCCTTGGAGCTTAACCATAGTGGTAACTAAGCATACAGGTTCTCCAAATACTGGGTACAGATCAGTCTGAGAGCATGGGCTACTCAGAGCTCCCTCATCCTCTTTAAGAAGATGAACCCAGGCACATATTTCTGAATTGGAGGAAAACTAAGAACAGAGAGCTTAAACTTCTCCTTTGTCTAGATTTTCCTCTCCACTAATGCACTTGGTGGACAGCAGTGGACTCTGCGCCCCTCAGGAGGATGCAAAGAAATCCACATGCCCAATATCCAGTATGCTAACTCACTGACCACCGAACCTGGGGTCACATCAAAAGAATGGCTTGGGTCTTTTAACTGCCATGCTTTTGGGCAAAAGAAAGATGTGGACAGGTCACAGATGGGAGAATGCAAAAACAAATGATGAAGGCAATGAAAGACTGAATTTAACTTTACAAATGTCCTCACCTGAAAAAGTAGAAAGCCATCAGCAAACCAGCTCCAAGCAAGGCCCCCACGACAATCCCCGTCACTGCTGATTCTTCTAGACCACCTGCTTGAAAAAGCAACACAGATAATCAGGGTTAGTTCTGAGAAATACTTAGCAATGCCTCAAGTTTCATTCATTGGAAGATGACTCTAGATTTCCCACTAGAGGCAAAGTTTCTTTTCTTGTTAAGAAATATTTTCTAGACAATCCTGCACTTTTATTTATTTATTTTTATTATTGTTATATATATATATGTATATATATTTGCCTATTGCAAAACTTAAGATGCATTTGAGAAATGCTAGGTAAATGAATACACTCCCAAGAGAATAATAAACCCTGTAGGAATAAAAGCAAATTCAAGAAGAATTTGGGGAAAACTGGAAACTGAAATTCAAATTTCAGATTTGAATTTATAGTCAGAGACAAGCAGATGGACCATAACATTGACTAAGCACTTCTTATTTTTCACAGAGGGATGGTAACACTTGAAAGTGCTAGAAGATTTGGTGAAAAATTCACTGGGTCAATGTTCTGTTTTTAGAAGTTCTCTCACCAAAGCCAAGGTTCATGTCAAAATGTCCTACATAGCTTTGTGAAAATGTGAATAACAATTTGAAACCATCCAGTTCAATAGTGTCCCAATTATATGAGAATGGTAAATAGCTAACCTGTATATAAAGAGTTTAGGATACAGCTTTGAATGCATTATCTCATGTAATGCTCAAAACAGTCCTAAGAGTTGGGTACATTTCTTTAATTTTACATATGGAAAAACTGAGGTTTTAAAAGGTGAAGGAAATTTCCTAGAGTCATAAAACCAGCAAGTGCCAATGGTGGAATTTCAAATCCAGGATTCATAACTTCAGAGGCTGGGTTCTTTATTTTATTTTATTTTTTTTTTTTTTTTGAGACAGAGCCTCAAGCTGTCACCCTGGATAGAGTGCTGTGGCATCACAGCTCACAGCAACCTCCAACTCCTGGGCTCAAGCGAGTCTTCTGCCTCCGCCTCCCAAGTAGCTGGGACTACAGGCGCCCGCCACAACGCCTGGCCATTTTTTGGTTGCAGCCGTCATTGTTGTTTGGCGGGCCCGGGCTGGATTCAAACCCGCCAGCTCAGGTGTACATGGCTGGCGCCTTAGCCCGTTGAGCCACAGGCGCCGAACCAAGAGGCTGGGTTCTTAACACACTTCCTCCATAATTCTTTCCCATAATGACTGCATAAATATAAACAGCTTACCGTTTGAAAGAGGTTCCCACAGCATATATTCAGGGTGGCCATAAAGTTTGTGTGCAATTTAGTTATAACTATTTAAATTACACATGAAGTACATTAGCCTAAGGCAACCAACTGGCCTGAAAGATCGATATTCACTTTGTTCTACCTCCGTAGCTTATAAAAGGGTCTCTGCAAAGCTACGATTTCTAACAATTTTCCTATTTACGAGCTAATTAAAAGAACATCCATTTGCTTTTCTTTATGCCTGAGGCTGTTCTAAATAAACAAATTTGCCAATTTGTAAAGTTTTGAGTATTTAAGGGACGTTATCTTTTTGCTTCTGACGAGCTAAAGAGTAACTACAGACTTTGAAAGAGTCTGAATGAGACTTGAAATGAGAGATAAATAAGTGAGGGACATTTAGTAACTGATACTTCAATTCTTCCTAAAGGTAGAAACCTTAAATAACTAAGAGATTACAGTAAGAGATGTAAAAATGGGAAGAAGCCTTCTACTGTGTGGGAAGAGAACAGTGAGAAAAGTGGAAGGGAAGAATAACCAAGAAGGCAGGAGGCCAGCTCGTGGGTTGTTCCATGTGTGTCACCACATCTGAAAAAGGAATGTGAACTTGAGAAAGAACATGAACTCCCGGAGAACACTTGTGTTTTAAACTTGCACTTAAACACATCCAGGACCAGAGATGATGACATACAGTACAAATTAAATCTCTAAACTTACATGATTTGCAAGGAGAGCTGTTGGTGTGCTCCACGACTCTGGTTTCATCAATTCTCAGTTTTAAAGGGCCCCAAGGATATTTGACATTTGGCCGCATTTCAAAACGACCTTCTTTTCCAAAGTAATCACCAATAACCTATATAAAGGCAAAAAAAGTTACACACACACACAGAAAAGTCAAGGCTCACAACCTTGCACAGCTACTTCCCAAAATGCACAGCCTGATCTGAAACAAGATGCTTCATCAAATTACCTTCTCAGAGTGGGAACAGCATGTCCTTCTGGAGAGCAGGTGGGTTTCCCTGTTGTACGAGCTAACTCTAATGGGGTGTGCTTAGGACTTTACAAGATTTGAAGATGCTGTTGGTGCTCCCGAGGGGACCATACGCTAGTGAGAACAACTGTAGCTCCCCACAACTGGCAAGTGGTCTCATGAGAATGTGGTGCCTGGGGCCTGCCCAGCTGAAGGCCCAGTCCTGCCCAGCCTTGCCCCTGGGCTTTGTTCAGTCACTAATACCTAATGGATAAGAAGATGTCTTCCCTATGAAAACAACAGTCTCAGAATTCCTGGCTTGGCCCTTACTCATGGTAGAGGGCACTCCCCACCCATCTACCCCCAAGCAGCCCACCTGCTCAGCCATTTGTAAAGCCCAAGTTACCTCCAGGGACATGTGAGGTATAGCAGGGCCCACTGTACGCCCAGGTAAAGCATCACAGGGACCGGCCTCACACCCCTCAATTAGCTCCATATATAATTAAAGTCTGAAGAAGCATCTTTGGGGAACTTCCTGTTTCACCCTCTTCAGTTACCAGACAATTCCTTCAAAGGTCGCATTCTCCTCCCTGATGAGTTCACTCCGTTTGTACCCCCATTCCAGGCTGAACTCTCAGTTCAGTTGGCTTTTTGGGCCCCCGAAAATTATTATTCCTTTTGGGTTCAGTTTCAGGGTCATTCCTCAGTTTCTAGTCACTGATGAGCTTTCCAAGTCCTGATCTAGAAGCACCTTCACACCCAGGTTCTCAGGACTTCTGAGTGGCTCGTGACACCTCCCCTCCTTCCTGACAAAGGCCCCACAGGCTCCCACAGACTCTGTCAGGTCCAGGAGAAAGAATTCTAGATGACAGCCAAAATGCAGCAATTGCTGACATGTGCTGAGGGTTTACCAAGCCCTGGACACACCTTGGCACACTCCTGCAACTTCACGGTGGACTATGATACACTATTATGCCCCACCTTCTCCAGACAGGGAGCCTGGAATTACAGATGAGACCCAGACCACCCAATGGGGGTAAAACCATTCAGTAAAGAGAGCGAGGGTGACTCCTGCTGCTTTGCCCACACACCCACGGGCCAGGCCCCTGTGTACAGAGAGGACAATATGCCAGCCCCATAAGGAGCTACTGAAGCAATGGCCCCAGGTGAGAGTGAACAAGGAGACACTCAGGGAGTGGTGTTCTTTGCTGGAAATCACATATTTGTATAATTTATAGACAGGGTGGTCATAAAGTTCAAGTGCAATTTTTTTATATAATTTAAAATTTATATAGCACTTTTCTGGGTGTCATTTCATCTGGCCTTAACTATCATGTGAGACTGGCAAGGAAGACATTATGATTTCCGTGTTACAATGTTATAGCTGAGGAAACTGAGGCAGAGAGCCCATACTCCCTATAAGCACAGACATAATCTTTCTGTCCAGGGCACTCTTTTCTCTTCATGATATGATCCTGAAACTACATCATCTTTTGAAACAGTAGCATGTGTGAGTTTGTAAACACTCACAAAAAAAAGCTCAAATTTTAAAGAGGAAATATAGCCTCACTTTACCTCTTTTATCTGATGACCTTCCCGCAGAGGACAGAGCTATGATTCTTAGCCCTTTGAAAGGTAAGGTCGTTCCACTTAGAAAAAACAGGGGGCCATTTCCTGAAGTCTTCCCACTGCCCTTAATCAAATGTGAGCTCTTCCTACTTGGAGACACCCAGGTTTTCAACTCATTTTTATTTGGAGGCTTGGCTATTTTTGTTTCGCTTCTTTGGGGACAGTTCTTTGGCCACCATTACTCAGTGTCCCAGATAGCAGCCGGAGCAACTAACTGGTGCAGAAGTTCCGTGTGCTCACCTCCTGGGTGCCAGCTTCAGTATCGGTCATGGCAATCACGGAGAAATCCCCGTACCGGTCTCCATTGGCGTCTATGGACACCTGTCCGGCAATACCTGCAGGAGAGGGGAAGAGCTGGAAGTTGGTTACTTAAAACACCTCTGTCTGCCAACAAAAATAAGAAAAACGCATTGACAGGATTTTTAAACAAACACATGCCACAGAGAATCTCATCAGACTCTGAGCATTTTTGTTGGCATTTGGAAAGACATTGTAATTTCATCTGTGTCTGCATTCCTAAATTCTTAACATTTCTCCATTTAAAAATAAAAAGAAAAGGAAATAAATGATCTTCTTTGGGGAATATGTTTGAAAAAAGATTGAGGCTAACCCTGAAAGCAACATGCTTATCCCAGCCAGAATTTTGCATTAATATTTTTTAAAATTGCAGAGTGAGAAGTAGAGGTGCAATACACTCAGATTTGTCATTGGTTCGTGTCAGCATTGGATAAATATTCTAAAAGAAAAATAATTCCATGCACTTTACTATGGGCTGCTTTAATACACAGGAGAGCAAGAGATCCTGCCTCATGGGTTACTGGAGCCAAAAGCTGGTAAGAGCTATTCTTCCATAACCCAGTTGGGTTTTTCATTCATTGTTTATCCACATATTCTCTGAATGACTACCAAGTGCTGAATTAGCGCTGCAGCTGGGGCAAAGATGAATCAGACACATTCTCTGCTCAAGAGAGGGGCAGCCTAGACTGGGGATTGGGCTTGTTCACACCAGGATGCAACTGCTTTGCATTCAAACCCCAATCTTTACATCTACATAGCTCTGTGACCTTGGATGAGGTACATAGCCCTCTGAGCCTCAGTTATAAAATGGGCATAGTAGAACCTCTGTAGCTAGAGGTGATGGAGAAGATTAAATGAGAATAAAAATAAAAACAAACAATAAAGCTTCAAGACATGTATAAGAGAAGTTAGTTGTTTTGCCTATTGTTATTACTACCATTATTACTACTAATTTTATAATTATTCCTATTACTGCTTGTAGTCTGAGAGGAAACACCTGGTCATGCTCACACCACTCAGAGAAGGACCCAGCACATCAAGCTATAGAATCAGGGAGGACTCCGTTAACAAGTAGGGACTTTATATGTAGGGTTGCGGGAAGAAGTCTATGATTTAGACAAGAAGCTATCAAGAAGTGGGAATACTCTAGGCTGAAAGGCTGGCCTGGTTATCTTTACCAAGGCCTGGAGGTCTAAAGCAACCAGAGGAGTTACGAGGTCTCTGGGGAGATGGCCCAGGTGTATGGAAGGGGCAGGAACATGAAAGGCTGAAATGGGGTGGCCAGAGAGTAGAGGACCTTGGCTGCCCATTTGCCGTGGCCAGCAATGGTGGCTTAGAGCAGCTATAAAAGCAAATACACACCACCAGCTGATACTAAACATGTCTGTATCATAATTTTTACTCACTAAATAAGAGAACACGTACATCAGCCCCATGCTAATTAACTAAAGCTATTTCTTTCTGTTAAACTGGGAGAGTTCGGTGTAATTCTTAATTGGTATTTCTATTGATTTGATTCTCTCTGGAAGTACTGACTCCTCTAGTAAAATGAATGTCTGGGAAAAAGGATCCCAGGGGAAAGTTCCATCCTCTAGTGTGGTTTGGAGACGCAGGTATTTGGGTTTACTGTCCTTTGGGTTGTGGTTTGAAGGCCCACTGATTTTTCCAGACTTCGGTCTACTTTGCCAGAAACGGAGTGGAGCTACCATTCATTTTGATTTTTTGTCTTCTTAATATAGACTAGTTACAAAAGACACACCTAACTTTAATTTGTGTACCCTTGATAGTCTATACAACTTTTAAGTGGTAAATATGATTTTTTTTAAAATTTATAAAAATACATTGGCTATGCAAAACCATCTGTCATTCTGAGAGGTTACTGTGATGGTGTGTCCTGCTAAGTGTTTCTCAGAATATTTTATAAGACGAGGTAGCCCTAGTAATTGAAGACCTCATTACACCTTCAAACTATTACAATTCTGTCAAGAAATGGTGTGAGAATCCTCAGCGTGGCCGATTAGCAAAGTGAGATTTCACCCGAGAGTACCGTACATAAGGTGAGATTGTCAGGCTTACAGCAGAATTTTCCTGCACATAAGTAATGAGACTTTCCACCCTCATTTCTGTTTGCCTGTCATGGAGCTCAAGGTTTAAGCCACAGTCCTATTTACCCTGTCACTCTGACCTCTCACACAGAGGAAATTCAGCTTCTTCCCAGGCCATTTATTGAAAGCCTTGAGAGTTGATCATAGGTTTCAAGGCAATAAAATCCCAATTTGTCAAATCACATCCAGAGTATTTTTCCCTTGACAATTTAATGGTCACTTATGGTGACCATTCACATTAAAATTGTTTTTAATTTTAGGAGGGTTAGAGTTTTTCTTCATACAGATACCTTAGAGTTCTTTTGAGGCCTACCCTCAAATGGACCATCGTTTAGCAAATAAAACAGGCTCTCCAAATAATTCATGCTCCAAAATTACCTTAGCTTCAATCATCTTTGCATTTGGACAAATGAGATTTTAAATTTGAATGGAACTATACAGTTGATTGCTTTAGGGCTCATTTCATATTATTGCCTGTGTAGACCTGGTCCTGGAATGGAGATAGAAAGATGGCCTGTGGGGAAACAAAGCCCATGCCCTGGCTCTAAACAAAGCTACATTCTGCCATCGTGGGCACCTGCCCTCCCTAACAACCCCCTTTGGTGGTGCCCTCCAGCACCCCCCAACTCTGGCTTCTATCCCTCTGTCAGAAGACCAAGAACAAATGACCACACCACGAAGTGAGTAATACCTAAGAATGGGCTGTGGCCGACCAAGGTTGTGTCCACACACGCCAGTTGCTCAGAGTATTGTGCAAAACTTCTGGGAAATCTGACTCTGTCCTAATTTGCCCCTGAATTATCCTGTTTGATTCCAACTCATCCACAGAAGCAGTCAGAGGTAAAGCAAGATAATCCTGCGGCCCACCTGTCCATGGCCAGCCATCTCAGTTAAAGATGTCACTCTGGTTTGCAGTAAGACATGGCATCCACAGAAACCACCAGGGAGAAATGAAGCCCATCAACTGCCACCATCGCTACTACCCAGACAATCAAGCTGGGGTGTGACCCCTTCCTACTGGATGACCCTTTCTGACAACTCAGGACAGGCTGAGTCAGTGGAGTGCACAGGAGTCTCGGCTGGAAAAAACGTGTGTCCAAAATCTAGAGTTGGCAGTATGTATCCCCATCATTGAAAAATGTCACTGGTTGGATTAGAATTAAATAGAGGCATACCCCCAATGCATTCAAAGGCTCAAAAGTGGAGTTAGCACCACGCAGAAGTGAAAGTGCCCTGGTCAGTCTTCAGCTAGGCCTCCCTGGGATAATCTGCTCATTACATAGGGGGAGAAGGACCAGCTTGGAGGACAAGGTTACTGCTTTGCAGTCAGGATACAGGTTTCTTTGCCCGCTGTCCAGCCATCTATACTCTGAGTTAATAGTTCTCAAATGATGCCCACCAGCACATACAGTTTATATTCCACATCACAGCCATAATCATCCCTTTTAAAGACACAAGGCAGACCATGTCACTTGAAGTCCTCAGGTGACTTTCTCTGTCACTCAGGTAGAAGCCGAAGTCCTCAGCAAGGCTCCCAGGTCAGTGTGATCTGGTCCCACTACCTCTCCAGCTTAGACGCCTATCACACTGCCGCTCATGCCTGTCTTGCTCCTCTGGGAACACTGCACTCTCCCAGCAGATGCGCTCAGGGTCCCTGTGACTCTGCCCGCTCTGGAATGCTCTCCCCCAGACATCGTCACACCTTCTGGTCTCCACTGGACTGCTCTCTTGAAGGCCTTCCCTACCACCCTAAACTCGCAGTCCCTCTCCTCCCCTCGTGTCCCCCATCTCCCTACTCAGCTTTATGTTACAACCCTTGAAACGGTGTATTTATTTGAGTAGTTCCCCCAACTAGTGCGTAAGCTCAAGCAGTTGCAGGACACATCTTCGGTTCACTGCTGGAGCCGCAGCTCCTTGAGCAGCGCCTGGCACATAGTAGGTGCTCAGGGAATGTGTGTCAAATGAATGAATGAATGAAAGTTGATATCTTCGAGACGTCAGCAAATAAATCATTTCCATATTGAGTTTTGTGTTAATTTGTTGTTTTGGTTTGGTTTTTTTGCTGAGGTGAGAAGAAACCAACACTCCTATATACACCATTGGCAAGAATACTGATTAGTAGGCCTTTCTAGAAGCCATTTGGCAATATCTAATGCACTTTAAAAAAACACCAACGTACTTCTGGATCCACAAATCCCACAACTAGGAATGTTCTCTGTTGGAAGTACTCACAAAAATTCATCAAGATGTGCAAGAAGCTTGTGACAGCATGTTGCATAATAGCAAAAACTGTAAACAACTGAAGTGTCCAGTAGGAAACTGGTGAGAGAAATTCTTATACAGCCATACAAGGAAATAATATGTAGCCATCATCTTGAAATGCACTGGATCTATGAGTTCTCATATAGAAAATTCTTTCACTTGACATACAAGTTAAAACTCCTGAGATGAAAAAGGGTATTTATAGTATGATTCCTTTGGGAAAAATGTTTAGATAAGATATACAACTGCATATGTGCTGGCAGAAGGCATCAAATACAGAGGAGGCCAAAAATGTATGCACGTTTTAAGAAAGCAAAAAACTGTATTAAAATTGCAATATGCTTCTGTAATTACAAGAGGTGTTCAAACATGACTTGTATTCATCTTTTGTTATTGGTAATATATAGTGAGTGTTGCAATTTTAACACAGTTTTTTTCCTTTCTTAAAATGTGCATACATCTCTTGGTACCCTCTGTATATTTAGGTAGAATCACAGGAAATTGTTAATCGTAATATACATTGGGGTGAGGGGACGAGGGTGGGAAGGAAAGCTTTCACTTTTCATTTTGTAAATTCTTGTTCTGTTTAGATTTTCTAGCCAAGAATAGTCTCATTCTTTTATAATTTTTAACTGTCAAGAGAAGTTGCTTGAGTGGTGAGATTAAGGGCCATTTTTTTGTTGCTGTTTTCTTATATTTCTCTGTTCTTAAGTAGTCACTTTTACTAATCACTTTACTATTTGTAAAGTAAAATAAAAGCAGAGGGCTCAACCGCGGACCTGCTAATCATCATGAACCACGGTGTTTAACTGTGGCAGCAAATGTTTTCTGAGTTTCACAAAAGCCATCAAGGTCTGAACAAATGAATGTGTATCTCTGGGATTCATACTTGTTTTAAAACTAATCACAGAACTCTTCACAAACCAATTGCTCAGTCGTGAATGAGGTTTGTGTTAAACATAATTTTAAGACATATAAAGTTGTTACCTAAAAAGTCAGAAACAGACAAAGCATTTCCTATTTCAGCGGGAGTTTTTCAAAACATTTTCACATGCATTCTCTCACTTAATTTTTACAACAGGCTTGGGAGGTAACATGATACTGAATTTTTTTCATCCTTACTTTACAGCTGAGAAAAGCAAGACGCTGGAAAGGTTCTCCAGCTGCAACAGAAAAAAACAGAACCGGAGAAGCCACAGCCCCATCGCCTTACACACTGAATCCGCACCTTCGAATGTTCTGTTCCAGGTCTGCTGGATAATTTTGCCTCCATCCTTCTTGCTGTAACCGGCTCTGAGCACTTCATGTAGGGCCAGGACGTAGAGGAGGATGGCATCATGGAATCCTTCAACAAACATGTTCACCTGTAAAGGAAACCCCAGGTGGGTGAGCCAAACACCATGTGACTCACGTTCAGGAATAATAGAGCAATCAAAAGCACGAGCAGGTTAGACTTGAGGTCTGCAAGCAGTGGCAGAGGTGGGCAGAAGAGCCACTAACAAAAACCAGGCCACTGGGCTAGTGGAGAAAACCCTTCCCCACTTTGGGAATTTGGACAGCAGATAAGATATTACGGACATCGGGAGAACTGTTGTCTGTTGCCAGGTCAAGAATGCCCAGTGTGTCCACCTGTGCTGACAGCCCTTCTGCATGGGTGCCCTCTTCTGCCCCACCTCAAGCCTCCCCATGGAGGTCTTCTCCACCTTCCACAGCCTGACAAGCTCTCCATACTCTGAACGTGGAGCGTGACCAGCACGTAGGGACCCAGCAGCAGGGACGTGTTCACCGCAGACAGCTGGTGCCAAGGGAGCAAAGAGGAATGCGCGCTGGAACATCTGCTGTCCAGTGCGTGGCCTCCCTCCCAGTAGCAATAACATCTCAGTCTCCCTTTCTAGATTTTGCTCTGAGTTTGAGCACATCTGACAGTTCCCTAACCCAATTCCCTCCCAAGATCCAAGGATAGGAAGAGACAACAGGCTTGGACTGGTAGTATATGAGTCAGAGTGCAAGCAAGATACACCTGGCCCTAAAGAAACTCGCAGTTTCATGAACATAAAATAAACACTCGCCGTGTGAACTCGGGGAATTTGCTTCATCTTTGCTTTTTTTCTTTCATCTATATATTGGCCATGAGACTAGTTCCTGCTTCAAGAGGCAACAAGAATTCCACAACATAAGCAGCATAACAAGCTTAGTCCCACGAGGCCCAGCACACATCCAGTTTTCCATAAATCTAAGCCAATGCTGTCGAGATTACTGGATGGGCTGTAAGTGTTAGAGTCCCTGCTGGGTCTGTGGTCTGTTGAGGATACAGTAGACACACAAAGAAGGGAGTGGCCAGTATTATGGGCTGGGCGAGGAGGAGTAAGAGAAGTTTAACAGTAGTGGCAAAAGGGAACTAAGTTTGGAAAATTAAGAGATGTTACATAGGGTGGGAGGTTGAGTGAAAGAGGGGTGTAGGCAAAGGCAGGCACAGAGTCATGCGTATCCTGACAGCCTGGTGTATTTTAGGAACTGCAAATGTCGTGCTAGGCTGGGGGTCAGAGGGACACTGTCATGCCGAAAGACGGGGACAGAGCGGTAAGGAGAGTCAGCGCATGGAGAATGTGGAGGCCACGCTAAGGAACATGGACTGTCTTCAGCAGGCAATTAACCAGTTTAGTTCAGTGTGCCCCTCAGCTCAGCTCTAAGTACCCTTTGGTAAATTCTAATATCACACTTCAACCCATGATAACAGTCCCTGGGCGCGAGTGAGCAAATACAATCTTGAGACACTAAGGGGCTTAAAAACTCTGCACAAGAAGTACAAAATAGCCAAGTCTTCTTATTTCAGGGACAAGTGTCAGTCTGGGATGCCAGTGAAGCAGCGTGAACAGGGCATTCTGCAGATGGCCACCATGAGATGGCTTGGCCTGTCCTGCCCTGAGGATCGGGAGTCCCACATGCATCACAGAAGCAAATATTCCATGTTTGCCAAAGCTTCATGCTAAGCAGTTTAGAATAATGGTGTAAAAGCCTGGGTCCCCTTCCAGCTCTGCCACTTTCCAGCTGTGTGTCTGGTTTCCTTGTCTGGAAAACCAAGAGAACAATAGTGCCTATCTCATGGGGACACCATTAGGTTAAACAAATCAGTAAAAGACTTCACTCTGACGGTGTCTGACGGAGTCAGTGCTCGCTGTTAGCTTTGCTGTTGTAACTGTCATGATGGAAATCTATGGGCCTAGAATCCTGTTTAGCTTTGAATTCCTAATAGCGGTATTCAGAAAATAAGTGGTTTCCTCACAGAAATCACCTCTCATTGACCCATTTCACACATGGTGGGAGCAAAGGCTCCAACCACACTTTGGCACCCCAGCAGTTGTCTTCCACGGTGCCATGCCCTTAGTTCTGCCCAAGTGTGACAGGTGCAGTCCAAGTGGCCATTCTGCTGATTGTCTGGGAGGGGTAGAGGGCAGGGAGGCGTGTGTTCACAGGGGACTCGTAGTTGGCTGGATGCACAATCAGTCCTAGCCCTGCCGTGTTACTTAATCTCGCTAATCCTCGGTTTCCTCATCTGTTAAGTGGGGAACCAAGCCACCTCATGGAGTTCTTCTGGGGTTAAGTGAACCAGGGCATGTAAGACACCTCAAACACTTCCTGGGACCCTGGCGGCAGCTGCTGAATGCTGGCTCTTATTTTTAGGGGTCAAGCTTAAGTCCCAGAGTGATTATTTTCTCAGGCGAAGAGGAATGATGTGGAAACAACATGTACTACTCAAAGATGATTTTCTGCTTATTTCCCTATGCCAATTGGATTTTCCAAAGGAATATGACATTTTCACTTAGGCCATGAAGTCACCGTGGTTTGAGAAAGTGTGTACACTGAAGAATTTTAGTAAGTGGACTTCAGCTGTATAACTTCTTTCTGAGGACACAATAAAAGATAGTTTTTTTCCAAAAGATCTATCTTCTCTTGTTAACTCTATAAAAGCCACCCAGCTACAGGAAGTCGTAGAATCACAGACTTGTGGACAAAGTTGTAGCTCTGGTCTAATCCCCTCCTTACTTTGGGGACTCAAAGAGCATCACTCTCCTTACTGAGTCTTCTGTACTTGAGTATTACACCCACGAGCTCCTTGTTCCTGAGGTGCCTTGGACAGCCCGTAATTAAGTTGTGACGTGCTACCTGACAGGTGTCACACATCTATCCCTGTCCTCCTCCTCCGTCCCCTTCTCACATTCACGCCTAAAGTGCTGGCCATGTATCCCAGCACCACCCCACGTCGGGCCCTTCCTGATCTAGCTCTTTCTTCATTCTTTTTTTTTTTTTTTTTTTGTAGTTTTTGGTTGGGGCCAGGTTTGAACCTACCACCTCTGGTATGTGGAGCCAGCGCCTTACTCCTTGAGCCACAGGCGCCGCCCGCTCTTTCTTCATTCTTGAAACATCCTCTGAGCTGCCCCTTTTATAACCCAGGATGGGAAGAACAATTATCAGTGAACAGTGAACTTGGATTACTTCTGCCCTAACAGATTTGAAGGTAGAAGGGAATAGACAGGCTCTGAGTACAGAAAATGCATTCTGTCTTGACTTGCAAGTTGATCACCAAATTTACCTTCTTCCCTCCTAAAGTGGCTGAGTGTCCCCCTATCCTGCCAAAATCAGCAGGGGAGCTGCTGACCCCACTGTGGCTCGCTGGCACCCAGCCTGCTGCAGGGGAGGTTTCACAACACCTACCTCATAGCACCTCAAGCCAGAAGCAAAACCCTGGAGACTGTCTTTTCTCGAGGAGAATATTCTCACATCTACCTGTGTTTTTTAATGGGAGGAAAGCCCATTCGCACATTGTAGATACTGAAACTTAGAAGTGCAAATCAAGGGGGAAAAAATGAGGGAGGAAAAAACCCAGAGTAGGAAGCTGACTCAGGAATACTTCCTACTGAATCTCCAGGCTGAAAGGAACAAGGTCATCTGGTGTCCTGACTTGAAAGAGAACAGCACTTGAACTTCAACTTCCTGACGAATACAGATCATGTGGTTGTTACCTATGACAGAAAACGGGATTCTCCCACTGGGCGACCTGTTTTAGTGTTTAGCATCCTTTCTTGCCAGAAAACTCTCCCTTACCATCATTAGCCCTTAGTCTTACTAAAATTCCTACATCCAGACATTCCCCTGCTGCATGCTGAACAAACTGAGTTAAGAGAACATTACAGTTCGTCATCTCCACCAAACGCATTGCAGCTCCGCGCAATCTGTAGATAGGCTCTGTGAACACAGGTTGTGGAGTGGGCCAAGCTCCAGATAATTATTATTTGTGCTAAGTATCAAATAAAGTGTCTGGCATTCAAACAAGATGAAAAGCATTCACCATCTTCCACTCATTCTGGGAAGTTTGCCAGAATAAGGCAGTGTGATAAGAAAGCACTAACTCTTTCCATTTCTACTCAGTTCTCTCGATTTGGTCCCTTGTAGCCAGCCGGCAGCAGTCATGCCAAGGGGAAGACCAGGGCTTTGCCACTGGCCTTTCTCTGTGACAGCGCCTGCTGGCTCCATCTATTTATTAGGGGAGCTTAGCTTTTTCTAAGTTGCTATCATGGGAAGAACTAAAGAGAAATCCCGCTTTTTTTTTTTTTTTTTTAATTTTCTAACTGAGCTTAAAAAGCTGCTGCTCGTGGCATGGCTCCTGTCTGTCAGGGAGTCACCTCTCTCTCTCATTTCTCTCTGGGGAGGCAAATTCATGTTTAGATAAATTCCTCTGCAAACAAGCAGAGAACGCTGCAGGACTCAGCTGATCTGGAAAGTGAGAGTGACCCGGCTCTTGGTGACTCCTGGTTATCTGAGGAAACCTGTGAAGCCCCGACAGAAGCTGCTGGGAGAAAGTGACCGAGGCTCAAAACGCAAGGCTGGGCTGCGCCGGGATCTCGCCTGTGCCATTCTCGTGAACTCCAGCATAGCACACGGGGGTTCTGTCTTCTTTACTATAGCCAGTGGTTCCCAACGCAAATGAGGACGCTTTCTCAAGAGTCCCTGGGAAAACACAAGCCTTTTAAACTCCCATTTGATTAAAGGGGAGGCAGGGGGACAGGGAATTTTGATGGAGGGCAGGTAGGAGAAGAAACAGGTCCATGGCTGGGCCCATAGCTAGGCCTTCCCCCATCACAACTAGCATGACAGCATCACCTTCTCTGACTAGTAATAACTCTGACTCCAAAATGAACCTTGTCCAGGCCTCCTGGACCCCTGGAAATGGCAGATAGCAGGAGGTGGCCTGGGAATGTCTCACGTCCAACCCACAGATTAAGCAATATTCTGCATTTGATGAACAGTTGACCAGGGACCTCTACACTCTAGAAATATAGTATCTGTTTTTGCTCAATTTCCTTTTAAATTATAAAGTTAAAAGTGTACCATCTAGGGCAGTGCTTCTCAACCTTCCTAATGCCGCAATGTATTTTCATTGTTAAAAAGGGGTCGCAACTCACAGGTTGAGAACTGCTGATCTAGGGTAACTGTAACCACTGCCAAGTAACATCACAACCTCCTCAAGACCATACAGTGGGGGTGTCCCATGTGTATGCCAGACACCCCGATGTCTGCTCTTCTCTCCTGGGCCCGCCTTCGTGGAATTCGCACCTGGTCACTTGCTGGCTTATTTTAAACTTATGAAAAGTTAAACAGAAACTCTGTGCACCTATCCTCACTGGACTCAGGAAACACCAAGGGCCAGAGGGTCCTGAAAACCATGCTGCGTATCAGGGAGAAAGCAGGGGTCCTAATTCCACAGTTCAGTGTTCGGCCGAAACATCGCTGTACCCATGGCCGACTTTCTCCTCCCCAAACTGAAGTTACAACGTATGTGGAATAGGGCTTTGCCTTAAGTTCCCTAAATAACTATCTCCTCCTGGGCTCAATTCTGCCCCTGTAGCAATATCCTGGGCTGACAAATTAACTTGGACTTTACAGCCTGAAGTGTGGCCACCTGCAGACAGAAGCAGCCTTTCTTCTCTCATTGCCTAGGACAGAACAGATCACAAAACTCAAGCAATCTCAAAAATGCCTCATTTTTGAGGCACCTATGGCTCAAAGGAGTAGGGCACCGGCCCCATATGCCAGAGGTGACGGGTTCAAACCCAGCCCCGGCCAAAAAATGCAAAAAAATAAAAAACAAATAAAAAAAATGCCATTAAGTAATGACCCTCCTCCCCTAGTGACTAGGACAGCAGTAGGGGCTGAGCACAGGGCCCATAGAGGTGGCATGTGGAATCTGATCATGTGAGCAAACTTCCACAAGGAAAGCCAGCAGGCCCTGCTCATAGGGAGTGACAAGGAGGTGTCCTCGGGCTTTGATTTTGGGATCAGTGGATATGGAGCGCAAGTAAATGAGAATGACTTTTGGAAATTCTCCCAAGGCTCATGCAGGGAATTCAGTCATCTGATACATGTGCCCTTTGAATGTGTCACACACCACCCCCTGAAAACCTAGAGGAAAAATGCACATACATAATGACATAATTGTCCCTGGTGGGCAGATGAGCAAGTTAGTGGCATCTACCCTTGGCCTTGATGTCTCACCAATTGCGGACCAGATACGCCTCTGGAGGGCTGATGATCCGACCCCATAGGTCACAAGCCAACCTCTCTTCCCAGAGTCTGTGATCCTGTTGAGGTAGGAAGTGGGCAAAGGCATAAACTAAACCCAGCAGGGAGAGGGCAGGAGCAGGTTGCCGGCATCCCGGGTACCCTGCAGTTCTGCTGGGGAGGGACAAATGCCTGAGACAGAAAGAGGGGTGGCCAGGCCCAAGGAAGATGAAGAAAGGGGTAGAGAGAGAGGACAATCTCTGGCCTTGTTCTGAAAGACCAAAACCAGAAGGATCAGGTAATTCTAACTTCTAAGACTCAACAGCTCCCTCTTAAGCTTGTCCTGAATTTCTTTATCACCTGGAAATATAAATTACAAAGAAAAAAACAAATAAAAATCCAGGTATGGAATAGGAATGGCTTTTTTCCTTTTCTGTTTGGTATCCTAAATTGACATCTCCTCCCTGTTTTTATTTAAGCCATTTCTAGGTGTGGTGAGGACTGAGTAAGATCCAGAACCCCAACTCCAACTGTTTAATTTTGTCCAATTCTTAATTCAGAGTTTCCCAAGCCAGATTCCATACAACAACAGCATTCCTTGAAATGTTAATGAATGGTTCTACAAATAGCAATATTGTGGCTAAGCAGGTCTACAAAACGCTAAATTAAACAAAGTCAAGCAGTTCTCTTCACAACCAGGCAGTAATTATAATAGCCAACTTTTATTGAACATCTACTATAATGCAGAGAGTTACATAAACACAGCTTGAGTTCTGCCGCATTTAGTCCTTACAAATCTTTCATAGGTGGGTACTACTGTTATCCTTTGAGAAAGAGACCCTGGCTAATATCCCAACAGAAAGCAGAGGTGTCGTCAGAGAATGGGGCAAAAACTGGAGCAAACATTGGGTGACCAAGTTCCTAAGCAGGGGTCTAAACCTGGCTTGCCCAGTTGCAACAGTTCTCCTACTGCCACGTGGGTTCAGTATGGGACAACAGCTTTGTACTGTAGTTTGTGTTTTCAGTTGGTCATTACTTGGGTCACTTTACAAACTAAAGACTGACAGTGAATGTTCTCCGGTGGCTGTAAGAGAGTTAACCTCCAACCCTCCTCAGGGTGAGGAGGGACAAAAGCCACATGTAGAGAGGGAACAAGAGGGCAGAAGATGGCAGAGGAAGGAAGAGAAGTCCCTGGTCTCAACTTTAAACCAGCAGCTACTATAGCATGACCCGGTCAGATCAAGAGAATCAGGATTGCTGATAAGTCAAGGACTCGGCCAAAGCTGACCTTGCCCCTGCTATAAACGAAAGGCCCTGTTTTGCCAAAGGAGCCTCTTAATAAGCTGGCCATGAGAGATGAGTGTGCTGCATAAGAGACCAGCCTGTTCCAAACACACCAGCAACCTGACCACACATTCTCTACCTACCACTGAATAGGAAATAGAATGACTTTGGTTGGGAAGACTATTCTATAGGGCTTTGAGTCTCAATAATAACTTTGATAAATAATAATAATAGCAAAGCTTCATTTATCCAGCCTCATCAGAGAAGAAAAGGATGTTTCATATAAGCAAATTTTCCAGGTTTCTAAATGCTACTTCTCTATCACAATGTTTTAAATCATCTAAACACCTCTGGTAGAAATGCCCCTGAAATGAAGCACGAGCCTGGGTAACAGAAATACTGTGTGTGGCTTGGAAGGTTGTAATGACAACAGAGCCCGCAGCCGCCATCACGACTGCAGTGTGCACCATGCTGGCCACACAATGCTACACCAACTTGTATTTTCTGAGGTGCTATCTCTTCTTCCTCACTGACAGGACGTGGGCTGGGGATCCGCAGCCCTTCCTCCCTGGGCTGCCGACTCCTCTGCTTCTCATCCAGCCCTTCCTGCTGGGGAAGAAGGTTCTCACCGGCTGAGAATGAAGCCTAAAGGCTTCAGGATGTTCAGGATCACTCTCCATGGCCAGCCGGCCCCCAGATGACCTCTGAGCGCCACTCTCACAAACTCACTCGGATTTTGAGAATTCGGCAAGATACTTTACACATTAGCCCCCAGGCTTGGACTGCCCCTCCCATGGGCCTCGTGTCATCTAAAGCAAAGTTCTACTCCACTGTGCTAGCTGTTCTCAGGTTGCCCCTCCGACGCACCTCCCAGCCTTCTGTGGCCAGCTCGGTGCCCAGGGAGGCTGACTCGTGTGCAGGAAACCAACTGACTCTCCTGTTATCTAACTTCTGATTGTCAGCAAAAGATGAGAGGGCAGAGGAAAGAAAGCGGGGGACAAAAGGGGCTGCTCTACTGCACCAGATGCCTCAGGTGGCCATCCCCAGCTGTCACAGGCCCTGCCGGTTCCAGTAACCTCTCCCTGCCCTTCCCCACTCTGGTCTACAGGTGATGACAGCTTCCTACTTCTGCAGGCCCTGACTTCTTGGCCATCCTTTGTAGTTTTCCTTGACCCCGCACATACCTCTGTGAACAGTATCTCCACCGGGTTCTCTCACACTTCCTACAAATGTGTCTCCTGTTTCCTCCCAAGACCTTTGTGGGTAGATACATCATCCTGGGAGCCACTCCAACTTGCTCACACTGAAGTCCTCTCTGAAACATCCAATTCCTGATTTCTTCCACAAGTGCACTTGGTGCAAATTTGTTTTATTTCACTCGCAAGTATAGTTTGCATTTTCACATCTGTGTAAGCCGATAGTGACAAGCTCCTTGATGCACACAGCCCTGTCTTAGGGATCTTTGTTTCCCTCACACCTGTGCAAATACACCTGTGCAAATACATAGACCGCGCTCACTTGAGTGGGCTCTACTGTCACCGTTCCTGCCTCTGACATGCCGTCCTCTCACTTGCTTCTACTAATGCCCTGTAAGCTAGGGGAAGAAACTGCAAGGCTTATTATAGCTATCCTTAAAATTGAGGTAAAGAAGCTCTGAGTGAGGATTTGAAAGATTCTGCTGTGATAAAATGAGCTGATTATATGTTTTTTTTTAAGTTCCCCCAAAGGCCCTTTTCTTTTTTTTTTTTTTTTTTTTTTATAAAAACATGTATTTTTTTATTGTTCATTACATTACTTCCCCCCCAATGGTAAGACAGAATTTATTTACAGAAAAGAATACAGAAAACACTAAAGCTCCTGGTAGAGGGAGAGAATTCAAGTGGGGAGAGAGAAGCTCTCTCCGTTTCTCTCCCAGTCTTTCCCCATCTCCTCCTCCAAAGGCCCTTTTCACATACTTCTTTGCTCTGGACTGGGTCCCACATCACTGTTATTATCATGAAATCAACTCATCGGTTACCGATAAGGGAAAGACATCCAGGTTTTAACACCAAGCCGGGCTGCCCATACAAAAAACAATATAATTCCCAGCCAGTGAACAAGTAAACACAATTTTTCCAGAAACCTTTTCCATCAAGTTTGCTACTCCTCCCCACAAAAAAACCCTAAACTAAACATTACCTCTCTCACAAGAAACGTAATTCCCTCTATTCACAGAGCTTAATTTCACATATTATGGGTGGAATTAAGAAATTATCAGCAACTTCCAAGCGTGATAACAGTATTATGTTATGTTTTCAAAGAGTGAGTTCCAGTAGTGGCAGTAGAGTTTGTACCATATTAAGTTTCCCAAATAACAATTGAATACTCTAGACAAAAAATGTTTAGGAGGAACTATTTGGAGGCACTGGAAATTGACCAAAAATAGACAGTAGCAGCCAGAGATACTACCTGTGGTACCTCAAAAGAAGGGACCACATTGCATGAACACTCAATGCACACAGCTTTTCCCCAGAAGGTACTCCCTAAAGGCATGGGGCAGCCAGCACTAGAGCAGAAAGCCACAAGCTTCTTGGCTTTAGAGGTCAAAAGACATAGTTGAGAGCTGAGGCTGAGGGTGCGAATTGAGGGAACAAATCATGGGAAGCAGAGAACCACAGAGAAGGAAGCATACTGCATGCTAGCCCGGGTGACAGAGCAAGACTCTGTCCAAAATAAATAGATACATAAATAAAGAGGTGTAGGACACCCACACAGAAAACTACAAACATTGCTGAGAGAAATTTAAAATAAATGTAGAAGTATCTTGTAGATAACCAGTACATTCAAGATGTCAATTGTCCCTCAAACAGATCAATCAAAAGTCCAGGGAGTCGTGTTGTAGAAATCGACAAGTTGTTCTGAAAATGTATACAGAAAAAGGAAAGAACTTAGAACAGGCAAAACTTTTTCCAAAGAAAAGGACAAATTAGAGGACTCATATCATCAGATTTCAAGACTTACTATGAAACCACAGTATTTAAGACAGTATGGAACTAGAGTAAAGATGGACAAAAGATCAGTGGTAAACGAAGTCTTTTCAACCATGGTGGTAGAATAAAAAAAAAAAAAAAAGATGAAAAAAAATAAAACTTGATTCCTAATTCACAACATATACAAAAATTCATTTGTGATAGATCAGACGCCTAAACACAGCCAAGAATTTTATGCAGCTCCAAAAGAAAACAGGAGACAATCAATGTGACTTTGGGATTTGCAAATTTTTATAAAAGAGAATACAAAAAAGCACTCAACATTTAAAAAACTGACTTTACTAAGAAGAATATGTTCCAGCTCCATCCATGTAAACACAAAAGAGGTAAAGTCTCCACCTTTCTTTAAGGCTGCATAGTATTGCTTTCACCTTCTTGCTGTTCCTTCTTTCTCAATTTCTCTTGTAAAAGCCGCACTCATCTTCATCACGTGCTGTTCTCCATCTAAACATGCTGTCTTAGCTTTTCCTGTCTAATCTGTACTTTTAGTTCATACTTTTGCCTCAATTGATTGAGACAGTTTACCAATTAAAGGCAGTGCCTTTCTTAAAATAATGTCTTTGCCATGGCATCATGATTCTCGTATTCAGCAAATGTCATTTAAGTGTTTCATGTGCTAGGCACTCTGCTAGCTGTGGTGACACAAAATTAAGAGGGTGGGGTCCTGATCTTGAGGAGCTTAGTCTGGTGGGTGGTGCTTTTATGTCTCGAGAGGTGTGTTTCCAGGGCTAGAAGAGCACGGAAAAGACAATGGCTCCACAAGGCTGGCAGATCCATGCCAGACTGAAGGGCATAAAGCATGACTGGATTAAAGACAGGAAGTAGGACATTTAAACTTAAAAAAAAAAAATGGTTAAGTAGTTGTGGTGCTTGAACGGGAAGAGAATTGTGGTTGATTGCAGCTCAATTAGTATGTAGCCAGTACAGAGATTCACCAAGAAACCAGGTGTATAACTAAGGACGCCATGGACTAATAAACTCATTTCCAGGCTTGGCTTTGTAGAAGCACTCAGAAGTGTGGCATGGTGGACATTCTAGTGTCTAGATATGCCCATGGTAAATCTAGCTCCACCCACTAACTACAGCATAACTTAGAGCAAGTTGTATAACTTCTGGGACTCTATTTCTTTGCCTTTTAAATGAGGGAAAATTACTTACTCTTGCAAGTTACTGTGAGAATCAAGTGAGGGAATGTGCATGTATATTGTTTAAGACAAATACAGAAGAACTATATGTATGCAAGCTATTTGTCAGTATTTACTAAATTTCACTGGGATAAAAACTTAATGTTCAGAAATTAAAACCTGCAGGGTTTATGAACTCAAAGTTTCAAGCTTTAAAATACTCCATGAATATGGTTACAGTGATTCACAAAGTGGACAAATAAATGCAAAGTCTTTAATAGTTAATTTCATTTTATTTTTTATTTGCATGTACTTGACGACATTTGTAAAACATGATGCAACAGAAAAATAAGCCACAGTAAACCTGACTCTTTTTTTTTTTCTTCAACATGAGCAGATTGAGGATGATAAATCCAGGATTCTTAATAGTGACTCTCATTCCAAGTTTTTGTCCATCCAATTTGATGGTGCGTTTTACCAGGAAGAAATCCCTTCTTTATATGTGTGTTTTAATACAAAATAATGCTTTAAAACAGTGAGTTGATTTATAACACAGCAAACTGTAACACCTCTTGAAAGCCACCCACACTCACACATAAAGGCAGACCATTATCTATAGAAACATCCACTAGCTGACTCACAATGAAATTGTTTCAAGAACCATTGCCAAGGGTACAGCATACCTTAAAAACAAAAAGGCTGCAGGATTTTTAAAAAAGGTACTACTACTAATGTAGATCAGTACATAATTCTCAAAAGAAACATTATGTAATCATACATTGGGCTTAGAAATTATTCCCTAATAAAGTTCTTTTCTCAAATAATGAATTATTAAATGCAATATAAACCTTTTTATAAATAAAAAGAATTAGGTACAGAGAACAAGTCTGTTGTTATCTTCCATCTTTTTAAATTAAAAATTAAAAGCTTCTAGCAAAGTTTTATTGTAATGAGCAAAATCAGAATAAGTAGACTTTAAATATTACCCTTTTTGAATTGTTTTGTATAGACCTGTAGTAATTTGGGAAATACGATTGCTTAAAAATAAGATCGATTTAGTGTATTTTGATGTGCTAATTAACGTTTATTTACTTCATTTAAAGAGTCAAAATACAAAATGTGAGACAATATCTAGAGCAAAAGTAAATAAAAAAATCACCTTCAACTTGATCCAGTACTTTACCTGGTATTATTCTTAAAAATATAACATGACATTACTTTTCTACTTTAATTCATTACTTACTTCATGTAAAGAATCAAATATAAAATGTGAGACATGTCTAGGACAAAAGTAAATAATAAAAATTACCATAAATTTGATCCAGTCCTTTACTCGGTATTATTCTTACAAATAGAATATGAGATTACTTTTTTACTTTAATTCTAAATGACCCTGGGAGTCCAAGTACAAACTGTTCTTTAGCTTCTACTTGAAAAACAAACATTTAATAACATTTTAAAATTATTATGCAAATTATGCCTTAACATCTAGTCTTATTTTTTCAGAATTTGATAAAATATTTGGCTGACTAGTTTGATGTAAAAATATAATTATTATGTGAAACTTCCATTTGACCAAAGGAAATTTTAGTTTCTGATTTCATGTAAATAGAAATTGAAATGTGATCTAAGATTGTCTTGTTTTGATCACGTTGAACAATAACTAATCATTATCTTAGGCCAACTCAGAGATTAGTGCGATTCTGAAATCATTAAGTTCTATGCAAGTGGCTAAGGTCTCTTGATCTACTATTGAGTCAACTAAAAGCACACTGATCTGTCTCTCTCTGCTGAAATAATGTCCTTGAAAAAACTAAATGTTTTATAATTAAATGTTTTATTTTTAACCCTTAGGTAAGAAAGAAGACATTCAACTAAGAATTGTACAACCCCACAGCAATAAATATTCACACATAAACACAGTATTCTCAAGAGGGTATGAAAGAAAAGATGTCTTAAAAATTATGGTGATTTAATTTTATTTTGCCCTAGAATGACATTCTCTTGAGCATTTGTGAAAATGAAGATGAATATGCAGGGATGCATTCGGTTGATTTTGTGCCAGATGGCCAGTTGCAGAGGCTGAACTAAGCTGAACTGATTGATTCGTTTTTGCCATATTGCACGCTGGCGTTTACCAGAGTTCACATCATTCAAGTACTAACATATTTGGTAGGCTTGCTTTTTTTTTTTCTTTTTTTTTTTAAACCCATTTTTAAAAACTTTCTTGGGAGGATCTCTGCTTTAAAATACACCTTCTTCTTTGTTCTATCAAATAGTCAATTCTGTCAAAAAAGTTTCTGAAATTTAACTTTGACGGCGAAAAATAATTTTTACTTTCAATGTGCTATGTTGCATTCATAAGTGAAATTATTTGTATTGAGTGATAAACTCAATTTCAAGTTAACAAAAGTAATTGCTTGTTCAAATTCCAGGGAAAATTCATAGTGTATAATGATTATCATTCAGATTAGTAAATTCACAATATTTTTAAAGAGAAGCAGAAGACACAGTTTCTAGCTTCCAGGTGGTTTCATGCTCGTGGGGAGGAGCAGACCAGGGGTGTGTTTTTTTTATACATGTATTGGTGTCAAAAGTACTTCTACACCCACGTTGGACTTAGTTACCTAGTAACCTGAACAAAAGCTAAGCGATGAAGTAGTATAAATATAAATGACTATGATCCAGAAAAGGCTATTCTATTATATTGACAATACCTTCAGACCCTTTTAAGGTATTTTGACAATTCTTTGTTCATTGTGATTCTCTGATTTGTTTATCAATCTACTTATGTGAAGGAAGAGACAAAGAGAAGTGTGATCTACATGAAATCTGGGGTGCAGGAGCTGGTACAGGCACATGTGCACACCCCCCCCTTACTTTTCAATATCCTTTCATATAGGCCTTTCCAAGGTTTAACGTACGTAGGTTTGGAATATAAGTTGTTTTATAGTGACTGATAATTGAAGATGTAAACAGTAGCAAAAAACAGTTACCAAAACCCTGTAGAAGACAAAAAAAAAAAAACAAACCAAAAAACCACTCATAGATTACTGACCCACGGTTAATGATTACCACCAGGTATCTTTCATTCAGTTACATTTATGTTAAACTACAAAGAGTAATTGTGTTTTCAAAACTTTAGCATCTCTCATTTTCAAATATATATCACATGGATCACTGAACGATGACACAGTGTTTAAAGGATTGTACAATTATCATGATGTTCTTCATTTTCTTTTACAAAAGGAGGATGTCCTTGGTACTAACTCCCCCAAAATCCCAAAACGGAAAAGAAAGAGAAAAATCATCATAACCCTACCAAGTCACAAGTTCAAATATTCTAATTGCAATGACGGCTTTGAATTCTCTGTTGGCAGGAAATTCCACAATATTAGAAGAGAACCCTAACCTATAAAGCACCTTCAAAAGAAAAATCCACAGAATTATCTCTAGGCCTGAGATATCAAGTTTTAAATTTTAGTTATTCATCCTCCACAGAAATTTTAGAGAAAAATTGTAGGGGGAAAATAAAAAAACCGAACCCAAAAGAGATTATCTCAAGGTGCATGAGGCCAAATTCTAATCTGTTTTAGTTCTCATTTTTATGTTTATCAAGATAGTGTAATATCTTCTGTGAATGATGAGTGGATGAAAAATTTAATAAGGAAACAGGCTTTATTGAGGAAAGAGGACTAAAAATGGCATTACCTGGAAATGAAATTTGACCTTTATTATTTGACTTGAAAGAGAAAAAACTTGTCAAATTGTTCTGAGAGATCAGGTTTTTTTTTTTTCCTCATCTTCTAAAACTTGTGACTGACTGAATATATAAATTTCCACTATGCCAAAAATTCCCATGACATCCATGTTACCTATAGTGATTTGGTGAGTCAAGCAGTGCAGTTAACACTGCACACTATAGCCCTGAAAGAGATTAAAGCGCTGAACCCACAGTACTTTATTGACCTAGGTCCTCACATTAACCTGATCTGATCCTGTAATTACTATGAATAGAATAGGGCTTACAGTTCTCCTTAATAACACCGCAGGCTTTTTTTATTCTATAAAGAGATTTTCTATTCATGTCTTTTACTCCTTTCCAGATTTACAGATTTGTAGCAAGAAAGAGTGTGTGTGGCTTTGCTGACGCACCAGGACAGAAAGATACCTAATGTTCATGGGCAATGAGAGATATGCTTTAACACATTCAACACAACACATTTTTTTTAACTTTACTTTAAAGTTTTGTTTCATATTTCCAATTCTCCAATTGCCCCCTGCTCTTTGGAAGTAAAGTTGAGTTACAAACATTGGCTAATTATACAGAAAGATTTGGCTTTAAACTTAGGCACTGGTTAAAATACCATAATTTCATAGCATTCTTTTGATTGTAATTTTTAGAGTGCATACATTTAAACTTATGTTGCAAACCATTAGCTATTCTAACCTAGTCAGAATGATGAGTAGTCAGAAAGGTCAGGTGTATGAGTAGGACACAATGCTATAATTAATAATCAGTATTTTCTTTCAATTTAGAAAAACAGCTGCAGCTAGCTGATAAGGTACCTTATAAGGATAAAGTAAGACCTGACTATAAATAATTTGGGGTAATCAAAAATAGTGATATCATCATTTCACTGTAAAACATAGATTAAAGTCCATAGGTAGTTGGCAGAGTTTAGAATTAAAAGGTAAATAGCGGTCAATGTTAGGAGTTGTAAATTTAGATGATCATGAAATCTCTTAAAATATTATAAAGTAAGAATTCTACTTTCATATTAATGGCTTTTAATTTTCATAGCAATTGTGGAAAAATTCAAAAGTGCACCTTTCAGCATTCAAAAATTATGAGTGTATTTGTGAGTTAAGTGGGCCAGCATGAAAGTAATACCAAAATGGCTATGTTATTCTACGTAACAGAAGGAATTCACTTATTTGAGAACTAGCTTTTCAAGTGCTATAGTCAACACCTCAAGTAAAAATATACTTTGTAATATTTCTATGAATATTATATTTGCCTAAATAGCTATCTTTCTAAAGTGTTAGCATGAGTCATTCTTTTCCAAAAGAATAAATAAAATAAGCCCATCAAAAGAACATATTTTGTTAGTTAAATTTTTTGAATAAATATTTAAAACTCTGCCCAAGAAAAAACAAGAGCTACAAAACAGAGTAATACTTTGACAGTTATGGGATACTGGATGGATGATATAATTTCACGTCTTTTTGAAGTTCTCATTTAAAGCAATTAATACAAGAAGAAGATAGCTTTTAATATCAGGACCTTGTTTTAAGATCTTTTATCATAATTTTCTCATCCTCCCAAATCGAAAGATTATTATAAGTCAATTTGATTAGTCTGTCAAAAGCTTCTTCCTTTGTTATATTTCACTGAGAGTTTGAATAATCCATATCATGTTTTCAAGAAGTAAGAATTTGAAATCAGGCAGGTTAGTAGTTGGCTAAACAAATTCAGTTTGTTGGTATTCATTATAAGAGCAATATTGCTTTTCAAGTACTGCGTTCATTAAACCTATTTAACAATGAGCTTCTTTGAAGCAATTGTGGTATTTGAGGTTTTCTTCTTGAGGGAATATTGGTAATTTAGGTAACAGTATTATGAAAATAGCTTAAGTTTAAAAGAACCAAGTTAGCAATTAGTTGCTCTTAAAAAGCATATGGATATATTTTATACTTTGGAATAATGTGTACTTTGTAAGAGATCCATGCTGAAACTTCATCTTTTGGTTGGCTATTTTTTACCATTAGAATAAAAAAGCATTTGGAAACAGTGGGATAGTTTTCATCTGTAAAATTAAAAAGAATCTGACCAGAAAATGGATTCATATCATCTACTTTTGGGGTACTAAACATAGAAAAAATATATAGCAGTTGATTTATTATAAGTGGGATGAATTTTCTCTCCTGGTGGGCTTTCAAACCTTCAGTGGCTGCTCTTATCCGTGCTGTGTGAATATCATTTTTATATCATTTTTTGTTAAAAGGAATTTCCATGAAAGCCCACAAAAGTAGCCTGGAATCTGATTAGCCTCTTTCCATGGAAATTTTCATGGGTTTGGGTCAGTACTGAACCTCTGTTGAGCTGATTCAATTTGTACCAAGCTTCACAATGAGGGAATTGTTCGTGAATGAGAATGGACATTACAGCCTTTAGGACCAAAGAAGCTTTCATCCGTAAAACACAAAAGGACAACAGTGACAGTAATGGAAAACCATGTTATTACAAAATAATTCAAGCTGGTGAAATTTTTACAGTTATAGTAGATGATAATGTAAACATTTTCCTTCTCCATCTTGAAAAAAGGAAGTTGGAAAAGGAGGTAGAGGAGAAATGGCATTTTCAGAAAATCTTCCCAAGGACTTAAGTTGGGCTGTTTTTTTTAAAAAATTTCTTAAGTCATTTGAGTTATGTCTAGTCTAATTTACTTGTCTTACTGTAAGAAATTCTAATGTGTAATTTTTACTGTGTTTTAATTCTCTGAATAATTTTTAAGCAATAAATTGTATTTTGTATAATGACTATCAGAGTCAATTACAATAATGTTTGGTTGGAATATAAACTGTGAGTCTTAATAAGCTTAACTTAGAACTTGATACTAACTATAGACAAAGATTTCACCATTTGTTTTAAAAAAGATTGCAGCTTTTAAATGCTTGCTTCTTTATGGCTATAAATAAACAAATAAGTTTTAGTAGTATAATATATTAGAATCTGTATTTTGACATAAAATATAGAAACTCTGTGCTATTATAAATTTTGTGCTATTTTAAATAATTTTCCTATTGCTAGAAATCCTACTAAAATTCTTTAATTTATAAAATTGCCCCCTGAAAAGTAACTCTAGCACATTTGACATTAAAGATAATAAAAGAGCTCTATCAGCTAAGCAATTTTCTCTCCAAATATAAACGAAAACAGCGAGATTTACAAGTTTACATTCAGAGAACTAAGCTTTGTAGCTGATTTAGCTTTTGATTAAAAAATTTACTTAAAAAGGCATGAATAGTTTTCTATGTAAGAATATTCTGCATTTTTATTTTATGATACATTTGTATTTCAGAGTTGATTGTATGGGAATTATGAAAATGCAGTTAAATACCCACAGAGAGTTTTTGTTTCTTTAAAAAAATTTTTTTTTAAATTTCTTTCCTTCCCCCCTCCCTTCCTCCTTCCTTTTCTGCCTTCCTTCCTTTAAAATTTTTTTAGAAAACATATTTGTTATATAGACTACACTGAAGATTTACATACTTCACGTAGTGCAAATCTTTTTATTCATTGTAACTTAAGTATATTAGGAGAAGGAAACATTTAAAAACATTGTTTTTCCTCTTGAGTAGAAAACACATGCGGTTTCTTTTTGAAAGAAAAATATTAATCCAAATTAGAAGGCAAAACATAGGACTGCTTGACTGTTTTGAATAGTGCAAATAAAATCAAAAACAGAATTAATAATGAGAATGCATCATATCAACAACAAAGAAACATTCACTGAATTCCAGAAGGTCTTTCTTAAACATTAGCATTGATTGTTAATTTGCATCACTTATGCAGAATTAATGGTGGCCTTTGCCATGTTCTAGACAATTCTTCTCTTTGGGTTGGATACGCATGTTAAGAGGATAAGCTGCACGTGTAATCTTGGGTGAATTTCTTGGTTATAGGGCTATAAGCTTAGCTTCCATTTTCCAGCTTCTCACCTCCTATTTCTTTCATGCGTCATCATATTCAGGTATCCCAGGATTCTGGACAAAAATGGATGGCTATTTTTTTCAATTGTATTCCTTATATCAGTGGAGAACTTTAGTTACAAATTTTCCTGTTGCTATACAGGATGTGGAATTGTGTATGCGTATGGGTGTGCAGGTGTGTGTCTAATTAGCCATAGATTTCTTGGGAGTCCCTCCATCCAAGAAAGGTTACAATAGATAGATGTTGTTTCCCTCTCTGCACAAGGCTATTATGAGTAGCACAGTACGTGAAATTAGGGATTTGAGCATGATTTTTAAAGGATTACAAATAGGCCTTAAGAGCACCTACTCTGTGTTATGTGCGTTTCATACATTTATTCCCACACTGTGAGCATTTTCACCTTTACTTTATAAGGGAAATGAAGGCTCAGAGAAGTTACGGGACTTGTGAAAGGTAATGCAACCAGTAAATGTGAGAATTTGAGTTTTTAACTCACATTCATATGAATCCACTCAGCCTCTTTTCCTGACACTTGGATGAAGATTTAAAGTTTTCACAAAGGATCCCAACATAGAGGATTCAAGCTCATGAGCTGTATTAGAACAAAAAATTCCTAAAATACTTAAAAAGCATGGGATGGCATTTGAGTTAGCTCCACACTTGAGAGGTTGACAAAGGATAAATGCATATTATTTTACATTTGATAGAAAGGCTTTAAAAAGGCTGCAAGACCCACGCACTTTACGCAATATAAGTGACCTATTGGACATAAGTGGTTCAAATGTAGTCTTCTATTTGCAAATCAGAACCAAAGCACTAGATAACATATGACTGAATGGGATTAGAAAGGATCCCTTCTTGATTTTTTTGTTCTAACAAAATGACAAAACTCCATTTGCATATAAAAATTGCCAGGTGAACTAAAAGTAGATAAATAGCAGATGTTTTCGACACTTTTTTGGCGTTCCTTTATTTTTCTATCAAAAGGTTTTCCCCAATAATGAAATACCTTTATGTTTTGTGATACTATTTTTAAATTATAGAACTGTTTACAAATTTTAAATGTGAACAACTTCGTTTAGCTACCACTCTCTAGAATAGAGAATAGAATCTTCCTTTTTCTTTCAGATAATTGTCATTTTTGCTTTTATTTTTTTGCTGGACTTTCTAAAGAAGCAGTGCTGGTAGAGTAAACATATACACATTTAATAATGTTTGGGAGAAAGATGTATTATCCTTGCTTTTGAAGATACAGGTGCTATAAAAGTCCTTAGCTCCTTTCTGACCGTTCTATCAGCTGTCAGGAGATGGGTGTGTTGAAAGGCAGAGAATTCAGTTGCCAAGTGTTCAGATATCCCCAATTTTCATTAGAACGCACACAAATAAAAAGGCCAAGGAACCCAAGTCCAACGTTAATAAAACAAATTATTTTAAATGAATTGTAGGATTTCGTACTTTTGGTGACAGTAGTAAATGGCTGTGCTTTCCCAGCAATTTATTCAAATTATTAATAGGAAAATGAACACACCAGGGATGGAGAGTGAGTCCAGTTCTTTATCGGAAGGTAATCTTTCATGGCTAGATATAACATTATCTTTTACTTTTGTAGTACTCTTGCCAAAAGCGTGTAACCTAAATTTAATTGTTTAAAAAAACGATGAGAACAATTTTGTAATTGTGGACCATTTAAACGTAGGTAATTCAGAAATTTCAACACATAGAAGACAAATGCTGACGAACTGTTCTAGATTAAAGGTGACTAAAGAGGCAGACGGCTGAATGCAATGTGTGTGCATAATTCTTGACTGGATTCAGCTTCCCCACCTATAGTAAGTTATAAAGAGCATGATCAAATGAACTGGAGAAATTTTACATTTGGACCTTCTAAGAGGTAATACTATTGTGACAATGTCAAATTTATTGAATGTGATAATGGTCTTGGGGTTTATGTGGCAGAATGCCCTTGCTCTTTGGAAACACATGCTAAAATGGTTAAGTGTGAAATGTGATGTTTGTAGCTCAAGTTCAAATGGTTCAGCGTGTGACGATGTTTTAGACTGAAACACAATATTGCTAGTATTCCACAATTTTGAGAGAAAGAAAACAAAAGTGGCAAAAAAATACTAATAATTATTTAATTAAATGAAGGCTATATGAGTGTTTGCTGGACCACTGCGTATTTTCCATAGCTTTGAAGTTTTTCAAATAAGTTGGGGGAAAAGATTAAATTTATTCCTTGCTTTAGTTTAAAAAAACATTTAGTCGAAACTGGGTGTACTATACTCAATAGACACAGCTAATTCCTATTATTCAGGTCAAATAAAGCCTTCTCATTGACAGTCACGGGGGTTAGTACTCACATTATCCAAATAACCGCTTTATAGATTCATGTCATTTTTACAGAAAACAGCACTTTTAACTGGTTCATCAGAAAACCATTCCGAAGTGTATCCTTTATCTCCAGCTATAGATATACCTTTTGCTGTATTAATTGGGAAAAATTCTTATAGAACTCAAAGACTCCAATGCTTTGGTCAGTTTAGCAATGGCAAATTTAAATCCGAATCATGCTTTAACATTGTGCAAACTAAACTTTTTGTCATTAAAATGTTATTATAAAATTCAAAATGCATCTTCCAGACTATAAAATGTATTGAGAAGTAATCAGTATTTACATAATCTAATATGATTTTACATTTCTTATTATCCAAAAGACCTGGTTGTAAATCCTGGCTGGTAAGTTTGCATTTCCGTGAGTGTGAGTTCTCTGCCCTCTGCTGCAGTTAAACGCAGGCTGTAATGAATAGGCCGTAAGTACCAGTCTACAGACTGCAGAAGACGCCCCTGTTCTATGTCTCAGGTTAGGTATTTGTTTTGTAGTGATCACCCTTTCTGATTTGAAGATTGCCTGGCAAGGAACTATTAAAGTAAAGGCCAAAGAATTCAATTCCTTGATGTCACTGTTCTTGGACAAGCTTTAAAAATAGGTCGCTGAATGTTATCTGGATTTGTGCATTATAGCAGCACCTAAATGCTGCTATGCTTGAGGGTCTATCGTTTTCTTTTGCACGGTTTCTAGACTGTATTTGATACTTTAATAAGCTTCCATGTAAATAGTACTGAACAAGGTCTTCAGGGGGATGCTTACTTTCATACTATGTTGCAATTAAAAAAACGAGTGTTTTTTAATATATGGTAAGAGGTGAAAAATGAAAACATGAGGATTAACAAAATAGACCTAACGGCAGATAGCTCAACATTCGGTTCATTTAGAAAAGAGTCTATGAATTGTGCAATTGGATGTCTACTTAAAGATCCATTAAAATGGTAATTATAAGTTTCTGAAATTTTTGTGTGCTATATTTTAATCATGAAAATATTAATGTGCTACCTGTTGTTAAATTTCACCTTTTAAATGTGTCTAAGTAAGGCTTCCTAACGTGGGCAATTATGCTTTATTATCATGTGCTATTCTACTAATATAGAGATAATGCTACTAATATTACGTGTTTAGATATCTGCACACACAGGGATTTTATAGACTGCCATTTCATTCCAGAAATGTCTCCTCTGACATGTTGGCATGTAAGCTTCCGAGAGGTACACAATAAAAATAGTAATACATAAATATTAAAATCAGCTGCTTTCAATACTTGATATCTTTCAATACTTCAATACCTGCATCTTTCTTAAAGTTTTATTAATCTCCATTTTAATATAGCTTCATTTCAGCAGTATGTATGTCAGAAATGCGTATGATAAATATTTTATTTTGTGTATTGGTGATTTTTTTAAAAAAAATATTAAAAGCTAAAAAGAAAGCAATGACTATTCTGTATCTTGGAGCAAAAATGTTATAATGCCACTAGAAAATAAATACAATAAAAACTGCTTGTTTGCTTGCTAGTGAGCTTTACACATAAATTAGAAAGTAACTGTTTACGTCGCCATTAAATAAAGTACTGATTTTTAGTGATCTCAGCTTTCTACAAAGACATCTTGTATCCCCAAATAAGAAATTGAAGTATTACAATCAGCGTAGTAAATGGTTATTCTTTTGGTGATGTTAAATCTATATTGGCAAAAATATGGGCTCTAATACTATGTGGCAAATAACTCCAAAGTACATAATATTATACCTATGTTTTGAGAGATCCTGTCTTTTACGGAATAAATTTATCAGATACTGTGACAGTAAAGATTTTTGCAATATTTAGGCTCAGTGGGGTTAAGCTAAAAATGAGGATGAAAATATATCAGTGACTGTTTCCCAACCGTCTCGGTTGTTGAGTTTTCTTTTTAAGGACTTTGATATTGGAATCCCAAGCTGCAATCTTTAAGCTTGATGGGATGAGTTAAGGATAGAGGCTTAAGATGGTTTAACTGGCATTTCTGCTTACATTTTAAAGACTCAGATCAGTGTCATCAGAGGAATCCTTGTGGTCTATTCTGACACAACTGAAAATATTAGAAATACAGATGGAACTTTGGGACGCGGGGCAATGCTTTGAGTCTTAGGTTAATTTATATTTTGGCTAAGTTGCTTGTTTCATACAAAGGTTTTGAGGGTCATTGATTTTTTTTTCCTGTTGACATTAAATGAAAAAACCCAAAAATAATATATTTTTTTTCCTGAAAGCCAATGGTTTTCTGCATAAATGGGTTCAGACTTAATTTTAATGGAAGTGAAACATAGTCAATAGAGGCAAATTAAAACCATATAATTTTGTAATCTTAGTTTAGCTATATTGCAGCAATAAAACAGTGGAAAGAATAATTGTGGAACATATGTTTGTGAGTGACATTATCTAGGTGACTTCCCCTTTACGGCAATGTGCTGTCCTATTTGTCCCCCTCCCTATGTATTGGAATGACAAACCTGCAAGCCTGGAGTTAATGCTGATTGCAGCAGCTGCTTACACATGGAGTCTCCATAGCAACTGTGAAGGTTGCCATGCAACCATATTCTTTTAGGGACAGTGAAAATGCCCAAAGGCTTACTAAAAATACATGGGGAAAAAAAATCTGAAATTTTCTTACTACTTTTAGTGGTTATAAAGAACTATGATACAAGTTGAAAGCACAGGTCAAGCAAATAAAAACCCAGCCCTGACCTTTCAAAAATTGCTTGCTGTTCCCTGAAATCTCAAGCTTTATTCACAGAGATGACTTTTGATCGATTGTAAAATTGGTAGCTTATGCTAGGCAGTCCTCGAAGACGAGAAGATTCAGTATGGTGCTATTGGTATTCCTCGTGAGGTTAAAGGTCGGTAGAAAGTCATCAATGCAATATTGAATGGTGGGGCTGAAAAATGCCCATGTTTACACCTTCTCACTGCTTAGGGTTGCGTACCAAGCCTTAAGTAGACTCATGCAGCCTCTGAGCGTGCTCTGGAGCAAACCATTCCATCAGCAAATGTGACATCACTTCAGTCCGCTCAGCTGTTTCTACCGCTTTCTATAAATAGCTAGATAAAAAATTGAACACTACTTGCGGAGAATTTAGCCAACCAATCTGCTTATCTGAATCATTTAAGACAGGGTAGGATTCTGGTTTTTAAAATCTTCAGTTAAAATCCCTGTTTTTCAATGTAAATTATTATTTTAATAGCAGAATCCTTTTTAGTATAATATAAAATATGCTTATGTATATGTATCTACATTATAGCTTGGCCTCTTTAAAAGGTGACACTTTAAAAAAAATTCACCAAATGTTGGCCAGCATCTAATGGGGTAGGGGCCGGGTCCTCACATCTTATCATATATGTTCACATACATACAGATTTCTTGATATCATCTAATTTATTACTTCAAGAACAAAAATTGGGGGAAGAAATAATACTCTTCCAGACAAGACGGCTATCATCGAGTTATAATATTGTAAGGTTTTAAAAAATCAGCCCAGGTAATAACAAAGAGATTAGTATTCGAAAAGGATAAACAGATAAAAATGTATATCCATTTTCTTTAATCACATTTCACATGTAATCAGTCATATTCTAACATTTTTCTATGCAATTTTCTCATGGATAGTTACATAGTTATATTTGATTTCTCTACAATTTCTCTGAAATTGCAAACTATATATATATTAGACTGATAAGATTACTGTGTCTTATTATTGAGGCATTTCTCAATTTTCTGTAGATTTTATACCAGTAAAGATGACAGCAAGTTACCTGGGCCAGCATAATAGAGAATTTTTACTACTTCAGATAAGCAAGACAGACTTCCTTGAAAATTATTAGAGACCGTATCTACCATTTACCAAAATACGTGGTTAGCTCATTCAATCTAGTTAGAAGAGCACATGGACACTTTGTTTCTAAGACTTTAAATATCGACACTGTCCTAAGATATGAAAATATATGTATGCCTGAAAAACAGGATAAACCTTTATCAGTTTGAGGCTTCCTTAAGAACACCCATCTAGTAGAAAAACCTCGTTCTATGCTCTAGCAATTTTTCATTGTTGCTTCGGGTGTTTCTTTTTTCCTTTGCTGCCACCAGTTTATGTTTTTTAAATACTTCCATCCTTGCTTTTAGGGAAAGATTACAGTGGACAATATAAATTGTGACCAAATCTATTCTTTGCTTAAAACAGCTACCCAGCTATACCAGCCATTAACGTACCTTTTCTGTTTAGTATTTCTCTCTACCTTATAAAATTGTGAATTATTGCAAATGATATTACATTAAATTAGTAACTGAACTGAGAGATAGATTTGTTATTTTTAATGCAGATAAACTGTATTATTTAAGCAGATGGTACCTTGAACCAGACATAAAAGTTATCCATAGTATTGTGATCTGAAATGAAGGCTTTTTGAAAAATTATTACAAAATTAAATATTGTAGAAAGACTAATGACCATTAGAGTTAACCCTAAGTTATCTTTTTTTGATACCAAGTTATCTTAACACAGCTAATATAAAGCTACTACTTTGTAAAATTTAGAAGTATTTAATTGACATTACTTAAGCAAGCTGTAAACTAAGCAATAAGCAGAAAAAACAATCTATAGTGCAGGATTTCAGGTTTATATTTCACAATGTTACTACTTCTTACATTGTATATTTTATGATATAAATGAGAACATGATACAGAGTGTAAGCTTAAAAATTAAATAGTATTGTTACATCAGTACCTCCCCCATTTTAGTATTTAAAAAGATAAAAGTGTGCTAGTTTTATGATTATTTTCTTCCTTACAGCTGCTTGTTGTGTATTAAAACTACATGTTTATATTTTATTTTACTCTGGTTTGGTTGGAAATTTAAGTCTGTTGGAGGGAAGCAGTTTTGAATTTGTATTCCTTAGCTTATTAGCAAATTTAAGAATATAGCTAGACCATATTCACTGGATTTGATGGGCAAGCCTCTTTCTGAATATGTGCATATCCCTAAAATATTCTGGCTTTTTAAGACTATGATAATTTAATTTTTTTTTTTTTTGAGGAGCTGTCCTAAAATACTGAGAAGAATTTTGTACAGATTTTATTTGAAAACCAAATAGAATAAGAGTGTATAACTGTGGTTATAGCTTTATTTAATTCATCTCAAAATACCCCTACATGTTCTTCTCTCCTCAAATGTAATACCAGGACTAAAATTACACTTAATTTTTGAGCATCTGCTCCATGCGTTCTCAAGATTTTTAAAGTAAGCATTTGATACTTGGAAAAGGAAATTAATAATAACAAAATATAACTATTTAAATATAATGAAATGCATTTTAAAAATAGGTACGGGATCTTGTTTTAGGTCAGTATGTCTCAGGGTATTATCAACACACACAAAAAATCAAACTTGAGAAAAATCTTGTTAGCTTTTATTCTTTTTAGGACAGCCAACCATTAAATCTCATGAGTAATGTTGAAAAGAGCTGGATTGTGCATAGATTGCTCTTTACCCAGGATGCACTTCTGTCTGCAAGATTTTGAATAGAGACACACCTGCTAGCTAGCTGATAACACTCTGGGGTCATTTCATTGAAGAATCTGTCAGCCAGGAGGTACTTAAAATAAAGCCACAGACAAAATCATGACCTGCACTATTGAGACTAAAAAGGTGTAAAAGCAGAAAGGAAATGTAGATAAATGCACATTCCTTTGTACCATAACAAAACTTTTACATGTAAATTCAACTGAATAGGAAAGAATGGGGAAGAATGTTTCCCTCTACAGTAGAAACAAATTAGATTGTTCAGCTGCACATTTGGCTCTCAGCCAAAGGAGTCGTGTGCCATGCTTGTTTGCCTAGCAGTGCTGCTTAGATTGGCAAATGCCCATGCAGTTTGAAGAGGGCAGGCGGATGACTGGATGCCTGCCAGGAAGTGTGTGGGCCTGATGCCACTGCTGGACTCCATAGCCTGGTAGGAATGAGGAGTACAAAGGCATTCAATAATCTGAATGTCCCTTTGCTTCAAGAGAGTGGTGCCAGGCAGCATTTAATGAGAGATTGCTTTGTTACAAAGTCCTCAACATCAAGTGGGCTGGTGAGCTCATTAACCTGACTGCAGCAAATAAAAAAGGCACACTCAGAAGACTCCCATGATAGCCTACTCAATGGTGTAAGAGCCCTTTTGCTTCCTTTATGGTGATCCATTAGCAAGCAGCAGTGTAAACACCATAAAGCAAGCCAGGTTTCTGATTGTTCAACTAAAGTCTGTTTCCCCTTGGGGATTATACCACTAGTTGATATAGGATTTTTCCTCTTAAGGTTTCTATCCACCACATAATGACCTTCTTTGCAATGAAGGATTTGGGGGGTTGCTCTTCACAGCATAGCTTCGGTTAAGGAAACGTGAACTGTTCAGGTGTCTGAAAGAAGGTAATGATGTAGGACACTCAGAGAAACAAACTACAAAGTGGGGCCATCCCAAGGGAACCTCGCCGCGCTCTTCTGAAGCCCAAAATGGTGAGCACGTTACATTACTTTTCTATGTTCCCTTTACTTTTAGCTTTCATGGGGCTTTACATTTATACAGGAGGTAGGCCACCCCTGCAGTTACGAGATAGTTAGTTCACTGAGCATCTGTCTCTGAGTGCTCTGGGCCTCTCTGGGGATCGCATTACTCTGCAGAGGCTCTCCAGCAAGGATTCATGCCTCCTCCTCCATTCGAAACATATTTGATGGTTGGTTGTGCAAAAATTCAACTTGCAGCATCTAAACAGAAAGCTAGAAAAGCAGAGGAAGACCAAAAAGAAAACACAAAACATTTCAACATTACGTCTTTAGAAATCTAAAGGCCATCTGTCGCTTTGTTACGTGTCCAATGACTAATCTGGGGATGTCAGATGGGGGAGAGCAGGACTTCAGGAACTGCTTTCGGAACGGGAAGTCAAAGCCTGTTACTTTCAGGTCACGAGTTCAAATCCAGAGCTACGAGGGCCTCACTAAGGAAGGCCAGTCATGGTCTTTTGATTGATATTTGGTGGTCAAAATTGAATGGGTTAATCTTCTTGATCCTATTTTTAGTTGACATATGTCTTTAGTAGTCATAATTACTATCTATACTTGCAACATAATCTGGACATAGATGTCATTATTTTTGTTTCCCCCACAATCATTTTGGAAAAGGGATCAAGCATAACTGTGATGGAACATGTGTGAGACTGTTCTGGCACTTTGTTAATTTTTTAAAAAATAGAATATGTCAATTTGACTTGTGCATATTTCTGAGTGAAATATGATAATATGACTAGAGAAGTGCATGAGAAGGGAAGAAATACTGAAAATGGCTTATATTTTAATAACATTCGCTCCATTCATTTGACCATATAAAGCAAAAGGCCCTGTGTACCTCAGTTTCCTAATTTGTATAAAGAATGAATTATTTTAAGGAAAATTATTATTTTATATGTGTATGCCATGAAAATTAACTACTTTCAGTCTGAGATATACATGACAAATAGATATCTATACATAGACACATATCTCTACATGTAAATACATGGATAGAAAAGGTCACGTTAAAAATGCTGATGACTTTACTTTGAACTTGGTGACCTGTTTAAGTTAAAATGGGAAGCATATAATGAGATAGCATAAGGAAAATAGATTTTTAAAGGTATGATTAGACCAGTAGACCATTAGAAAAGCTTAATAAATATTTTAGAAGTCTTTTTCTGGCCGGTGATCTTTTGGAGAGGAGCCACCATAGTTTATTTTTGCCTTGTTCATCTTTGTTTTCCTCATGGTACTTCTTGCACGGATTTACAAAAACAAATTTTAAAATTTCTTTATTGCAAAGAGTTTCTAAGAAGGGAGACAGAATTGCACAGTAGAAGAAGCAAGAATTTTTAACGATGCAACCCTGGGTTATAATTCCAGCCTCTCCACTCGTGAGCTGTATATCCTTGGACGGCTCACCCGACTTCTCTCAATCTCAGATTCTTCACATATAGAATGGGCAGGAATTCCTGCCTCCCAGGAGATTCAACTTCAACCTTGCATCTGAACCTCCAGTCACAGAGTGGATGGATTTTTGTTACTGCTTTTTCAGTAGCATTGTTATTTTGAGCTCTTGTTCATTCTTCCATCCTGTTTTGGTTGAATTTCTCCCATTCTAGGGTTATTTTATTAAGGCACGTCCAGTAATCTCCATATGATATCTTATATTTCCTGCTGCTGTCACCAGTGGCAATTGAGAATTCCTTAGAATTCTAAAAAGAAATTATGCCTTATTTTCCACAAAAACCAGCCATAAGATTTGATGCAGACCACTTACCGATTGACCCTCCCTTGGCAACAGTAAATAGCTAAAAGTATAAGAGAAAGGTAAATCCTCGTTTGAGCTCTACAGTATGTCCTATACAGGGAAGTAAATACCAATTTTTTAAAATTTTATTTTAAAAATAGTTCAAAAATTCTATCAGCACTATTGGTATTGTGTACTACAAGCGTAGGCCAAAGTCAAGTTAATGTTCCACCAGGAGGCAGCACAACGTTGTGAGAAGGTGGAGGACTTTGAGATCAGACAGAGCTGGGTTCAAATCAGTCCAGTCCTTGACTAGCTGTGCGTGACTTGAACTAAGCCTTTTTACTTCCTCCAAGGCCCTTTTTACTTTATTTCCCATCCAGAGAATGAGAAGAAGGTTTCATCTGAGGAATCACTGTGAGAATGCGTGAAATAGGAATGTACAATGCAAGGTGTACACGGGCCATTTTTTAAGTGGTGATTGCCACCACCTTACTGCCAGAGCTGCAGACGAAGCAGGAGCCTGGCAGGGGAGGCGGAATGCTGCTCAGCTACACCCAGAAAGTACATGACGATGGGGATCCTGCAAGAGTCTAAGAAAGGCGGAGGGCAGGAGATTGGAGTAGTGTGGAGTGAGGAAAAGGAGCAGGTGCTTCTTCTTGAACTTAACCTGAGTCAGGAAGAAGCTGTTCTGCTTTGGTTGTGCGGCACACCCTCAGTAAGGCTGTTCAGGGGCAGCAAAATAAGCATGGGCTTATTCGTCACGACACAAAATGACCTGGTCTAAGAAACCATCTTCTCCCAGAATTGTAATCTCTATTCTGGTCTCTTTTCATTCATTCTTGCTCCTTTTCCACTCAAGCTGAATTTTTCTTTCTTTCTTTTTTTTTTTTTTTTTCCAAAACACCATTAATACCCTTTGCCTTGACTTCCTTATCCTAATTCTTCTAGCCTGGCTCAGACTTCTTTGGAGGTATCAATGGTCGAGGGGATCACTCAAAGGGAGAAAAGGCCACAATTGCTATAGTCTAAGTCAGTTAACAAAAGCCACCGAGTGAATGAATTCCATTGTCTTCCTGTCGAGTTTGTTCATTTTGTGAAAATGAACAAGCTCGTGTTCTGTCCACACACAAACCCCCAAACTCTCAAGATCCCAGGCTCTGTGGATTCCCCTGTATTTATCACTCAAGTCATCCCCCTTTTTGTAATCTCACTTTTCGTCCTCTTTCTGTTCAAAATGCTTATATTGCTAACCCCACCCCCAACCCGACAATGTGACTCTCACAAGACCACATGTTACCGTGGCCCTCATTATTAGTTACTACATTTGCATATGTGTTTGCTCATTATAATGTTATTGACTTGAAAAGCAGATCTTGTAACAAAAGTTATCAAGAATGACATTGTGCATTTCCTTTTAGTGGGGATCTTTTTGTCAACTCGGGGCTGTTGTTTTTGTGATTGCAAGAATACAGAATCTTCCCTTTCTGGTTTACTTTACTAATGCTTTTATATATTTTATGCATCAAAACACGTTCTCCTAAATGCAGCAAGTTAGTTATTATAGGTCTATTAACAATGCACCAAAATATTGCCAAGCTTTTAAAAAACATGATTTTATCATCACAAATGCTTTACTCAAGTATATAAGCATGATTTTTTGTTCCAATTTGTTATAAAGCCCTTGACATGTTATAATGCTTTTTCTCTAAGTCTTTCTTCTGCAAATAACCGATATACATATTCATATGTAATACAACTATGAAGTGTCTAGCGATAGCTCTCCAAGCTCTCTATTCTAGCAGAACCTCTCAGCCAATGAGAGCTAAGGTGACAGTTTATTCTAGAAGTGCTCTCTCCACCAATGAGTGTCAGTGTACCATCCTGCAAACGCTCTCAATTTCAGTGTCTTGTTATGCTATTATTGTATACTGCTGTGAATATTTTTGACTCAGGATGACTGCCTAGAAAATGTAATAGATTTATTCTTCCCTCTCAAAAAAAAAAAAAGATCAAGGAATATCTTACAAAATATAAAAATTAATTTTTGCAACTGGCTTAAGAAACTTAATGAAATGGGAAGGTGAGCCAGGTAAAGATCATAGACAATAAAGGCCTAGTGTTTTGGTTTTATAAGGGGCATCAAAAACTTTGGTGCAGGCTTGATGCCTGTAGCTCAGCAGCTAGAGTGCTAGTCACATACACCAGAGCTGGCAGGTTCGAACCCAGTCTGGGCCTGCCAAACAAGTGACAGCTATCACACAAAAATAATCGGACATTGTGGTGGGTGCCTGTGGTCCCAGGCACTTGGAAGGCTGATGTAGGCGAGCCACTTAAGCCCAAGAGTTTGAAGTTGCTGTGAGCTGTGATGCCATCGCACTCTACCGAGGCTAACGTAGTGAGACGCTGTCTCAAAAAAACAAAACAAAATAAAACTTTAGTGCAGCATAGAAGTACTTATCAACCATTGTATGAGCACATAAAGCTTTAGGTATGTGGTGATTTCAGGGGATTGGAAGACTATGAAAGAATTACTCCACTCCTCTGTCTAGATACTAAGAGCAGGTATCTCTGGGACAGTTCAGTTATAGCCGATTCAGCTCTCTCATTTCTAAATATGCATCCCCTATGCTAGAAAAATCCTGTTTATTGGCCAAGCTCTTAGACCGATAGAATTTTTTATCTAGGAAAAAATTTATCAGATCAATACCACCCATCCCCTTAAATGTTTCTCCAGTCTTCTGATGAGGGACTTTGTGCCACCCATAAATTGTTCCTTGTTTACTTGTCTCCTGATTTAAGTCTCATTGTTCATGCTTCGATTGTGCTATTTTGAATGTGGCATTTCGTCTAGAATGTCTTTTCACTTCTTTGCCTGTTAACATACATAATCTTTGACACCTTTGCTCTGGAATCCCTCCTTAAGCCTTAATTCCCAGAGCAGAGTAGGTCCTCTTGCCACGCCTCTGTGCAATGTGTCCCCATCCTGTTAATCTTCTCTTCCTTTGCTTACCACGGTTTTTCTTTCTTCTTTTTTTGTTGAGACAGAACCTCAAGCTGTCACCCTGGGTAGAGTGCGGTGGCATCACAGCTCACAGCAACCTCCAATTCCTGGGCTCAAGCGAGTCTCTTGCCTCTGCCTCCCAAGTACCTGGGACTACAGGCACCCGCCACAACGCCCAGCCATTTTT
>CAUYRH010046574.1:0-16099 GCA_963574655.1 Perodicticus potto
GGATCAAAATTGTTTTCACATAGTAAATGAGAAAATAGCATGAATGTTATATTAATCAGGTTGATAAAAATATCTCCGATTGTATGGGAAGCCCGCACACTGTACTCCAAGACTGAATTATTGTACACAGTTATGACTCAATAAAAAATAATGTAAAAAAATTAAAAAAAAAAAAGAATGGCGAGATTCAAAAGCAAGGGAAGAAAAGGAACAAAGAGAAAACACTCCCTTTTGAGTACTTTGAGGTGAGCAGAGAGGGCATTAAGGTGGGATGACTAAGAAAGAACACTGAGTCATGGGCCTGTCTTTTCCAAGTATGTGCTCGATACAATGGCTACTACCTTCTAATGCTCAGATGAGAAATGGAAATAACAGCAGCATTGAACTTGCATGCTCATAACAGACACGAAATCAGAACAAGCTACAGACAGCACCAAGCCGAGTGTCTCCATGTTGAGTAGCTGTTAGGGATGTTTGTTTCCTGTCTGTGAATCCTAATGGTCATCAGCAGCACACACTCCTTAACACTAATGCATGCCCTTTACGTGACTTACCCTGCCAGGCATTTTCAGACACACAGAGATCTAAGGGCTCTCTCAAAAGGCTTAACCTGGTTGGAAAGTCAAACCGTATTCACCCTTGTCCCATGGATTTTTCCCAGCCCCTCTCCTTTCCTGCGAGCCTGCGTTGCAGAAGAAAGCCAAGCTAGCTTGGGTCTTTAAAAACATGGCATAATGGGGAAGTGTGAATTAGCATGGGGTTGTCTAACCTTATACCTTATGAGCAGCTTCATCTGCCATAACTTAGATTGTGATGGGAAATAAAATGCAAGCACGACGGAGAGCTCACTGTGCACGGCAAGACATGTTTTATCTCTAGCCACGAAGTGGAATTGCATTCCTGTTGCGAAGCCCAGATTGATGCATGCATTTTATTTATAACCCTTTCTCTGAAAGTTCCTCCAAGTTACAAGTTAGCAATGAAAGTTTGCAGCGGCCTTTAAAAGGCCTGCTGGCATCTTCCCTGACAGCCAAATTCTTGCGAGTGACAGTAACAGACCACAGAATGGTTGAAAACCAACAGGCACTGAAGAATGGGCATGTCCAAAGAAGAATAATGGTGACAGAATGAGAAAGGCAGAAAGCAGGATTACTGAACATTGATACTAAGGCTAAGCCTGTCATTTCCGCACTTCAAACTGACTGCCATCCAACCATCTGTCCTTCTACGACATAGCCTAGATTCTGCACCAGAGCTTCCTTTCTGCTTCCATCTATCGTTTTTCTCAGTCTATCTCTTCCAGTGGTTACAGAAAAATTACGTAGAGCCACTTAGCTGGTGGTTCCCTCCGTTTGATGACCATTTGTCCATTCTATACCACTGTACTGTCCTACTTAGCCACACAGAAGGTATGTCAGCCAAGAATCATCTACCCCCATCCCGCCAAAAGAAAAAATAGAGACGATCAAATCAATGACTCAGGGCATAGCACACAGGCAGGCAGTTTTCTCTAAGGGCTAAACACAGAAATTCCATTCCTAGGTATGTACCCACGAGAACTGAAAACAGACAAGTGTACGAGCACTCGTGCTCACGGCGGCTCCAGTCACCACGGCCAGAAAATGGAATCCACCCAAACATCCATCAACAGAAGAAGAGATCCGCCAATTGTGGTATATCTGTACCATGGAATATTATTCATCCATAAAAGAAGAACTGACCCAGGTTACAAAGCAGATGAACCTTGAAAATATTATTCTGAGTAAAGGAAGCCAGATAAAAAGGGCCATGTAGTGTATGATTTATATGAAACATCCTAGATAGGGAAACCCACAGACACAAAAAGCCAATTAGTGGATGCTAGGTGGGGGGAGGGAGGGATGAAGAACGCCTGCTTAGTGGGCCTGGGCTTTCCTTTTGGGGTGAAAACAATGTTTTGGAAGGAGATAAAGGAGGTAGTATACAACATGATTAATGTACTTCTGTGACACTAAAGTACTCACTTAAAAATAGTTGACTTTATGTTATGTAAAATTTACCCCAATAAATGTATTACAACTATATAAAGACTTGAGTAGTTTTCCAATCCTAGGACAAAACAGTAATTGAGAAGAAAATTAGTAATTGAGAAAAGAGGAGAACGTCAAAGCCCCAGGTCTTGGCCCTGGGTAGATGTCAAGAGACATCAATTCTAAAAGAGCTACAAGAGCAGCGTCCATGGGTAGATGTCTGGTAAAGACCAAGTGTGATTTCTAGCTTTCTAGCTAAGGGATCATCAATAGCTATAGGCAGGCCAGGCATGATGGCTCATGTCTGTAACCTCAGCATTTTGGGAGGCTAAGGTGGGAGAACTGCTTGAGGTCAGGAGTTCAAGACCAGCCTGGGCAACACAGCAAGGCCTTATCTCAATCAAAAATGGAAAAAAAAACCCAGCCAGACAAGATAGTATGTGCTTGTAATCCTAGCTACTCAGGAGGCTGAGGGTGGGAGGATCACTTGAGCTCAAGAGTTGGAGGCTGCAGAAAGCTATGTTTGTGCCAGCGCCTTCCAGCCTGGGGGGCAGAATGAGACCCTGACTCTAAAAAATGAATAAATGAATGTGTGAATAAGGTAAAATATAAAATAAAATAAAACAAAACAAAACAAAGTAAAATTATAAATGCAAGCAGATGACCTAGCAATGAATCTCAGTGTTACTCTTTACTAAACATATAGTGCTAGATATTTCTGAGCCATGTTGTTCTTACTGAGAACAGATACAACTCTGCTTTATAGGGTTGTCTTAAGAATTAAATGGCAATGACTGCGAATAATCTCTCCTGTAAGGCATTGTGTATAAATGGTCAAAAAATGGTAGCGTTAATTAACATTTATCATTATACATTGGGTGTGTTCACAAAGGAAGAAAAATAAGAACACTGTGGGTCAAACATAATATCTTTCCCCCTGATTCTTTGGAAGGACTAGTGGTCCATGTACCTGTGGCTCATTCACGGGCTTCTTTCAGTTACAAGTTTTCTCTGATTTAGCATCTATGGGAAGCCCAAACACGGCTCTAGTGCCCTTCTGAGAGTTAGAACACACTGCAGTTATTATAACGAGCCTATCCATTCATTAGGGACACAAAGAATTATTGGGTGGTGAGGGGGATGGATGAAAATGCCCCGTGATATTATCACCTCTGTAAGAGCATCCTCTCTGGTAGGGTACATTCTTTCCCACCTGCTTTGAGGAAGTGCTGCCTTGTAGAATGTTAGACAGCAATCAGAGGGCTGGATTCTGGTGCTAACGCTTTTGTAAAGTATCAGTGTATATTAAAGTAAATAAGTCCATCTCTCTCTCTCTTTTTTTTTAAATGTTAACAACTTATTCAGTCCAATGTATTAGTTTTCTAGGGCTATCCTACCAAAGTACTACAAGCTGAGTAGCTTCAAATACAGAAATGTAATGTTTTACAGTTCTAAAGGATAGAAGTTAGGGATCAAAGGGTCAGCAGGGTCATGCTCCCCCAAAGGCACGAGGAAAGGATCTCTTCCAGGCCCCTTTACTGACTTATGGCAAACGTCTCCAAACTCCAGACTTCTCCATGTTTGTGTGGCTATCTTATGTAACAACCTGGATGGCTATGGAGAATGCTGTCCTAAGCGAAGTATCACAAAAAAGGAAATAAGTTCACCTCTTTGAAATTAATTCTCTTACCTTTAATATTTTTGGTTCATAAAAATTGCCTTTTACAACTTAAAAATTATAGCCATGTCAAATGATGCATATGTGTTTATTCACGTAGACCAACATATTTATTAACATAATCAATAATTCAAACATAGGGGGACGCCTGCAAGGGAATATGATCAAGGGACTATCTATGCCATTTCCACTGGGGGCACAAAGTTACATGAGGCAGGATTGCCAACTTCAAGAGTTAAGACCATGTCTATAGTGAAATGAACAGAATGATACTCCAGTGGGGCGAGAGGGTAAAATATCTGATGTAAACTGAACTACACCCAAAATGGTATTGGTTAGATGATAAAACTGGAACTCTGGGTTCCGATGCAGCTGATTCAAGTTACTTATCTGACACGGTTGGAAATCTGTTTGCAGATTTCCAAAGGAGAAATATCTTCTCTCCTTTCCTCTATACTTTTTTCTCAGATAGGCGCCTTTCAACCTATGGAGAGATGGCTGCTGGAAATTCCATACTTTCATTCTCCCAAGTCAGCATCCCCAGAGGAAATAAAGTCTCTCTATTCCAACAACCCTATATAAATTCCTGAGATTCCATCTCAATGCACGGACTTGAGCCACATTTCCATCCACGGAGCAGTCTGGGAGGACAGAAGGAGGGAATGGAAAGAAGGGGCAGCCTGGATTATGTGTTCCCTTCCGAAGCCTGGAGAGTTAGTTCACCTGATGATACAGACTGAGGTTGGAGAGAAAAGTTCTCTAGAGTAAAATTGAGGTGCTTCAGCAGAAGGGGAAAGATGCTGAAAGTGAAAAACAACAGCCATCCATCCCAGCGTGCCAATGATGCATTTCAACAGAGGTAAAATGAGATTGCCATAGTAACTTCAGAAGACAAAAAAGGAACTCAAATTTAAACCTTATGACTTATGTGACTGCTGTATCAGTACCACACAACAAACCTAAAATTCTCGGTGGCATCCAACAATAACCATTTCTTTGTCACTCAAGGGTCTGTGAGAGTCAGGTGAAATTCACCTGATCTAGACTGGATTTAGCTCCCAGCTGTGGGATGGGTTGACCATTATTCTCAGGGTGAAGGAAGAAACACACGAAGGTGAACCCAGCTGCCCAATGGCATCCAAAGCCTCTGCTTACATCATACCTGCTAACATTTCATTGGTCAAATTAAGTCATGTGACCAAAAGTGACATTCCCCAGGCAGAGAACTCCAATGCCTGGTATTCTAGCAAGAGGAACAGAGGGAGGGATGCAAAATTTAAAACAATAATACGACTGTGTCATGACATTTAAGATATTTTTATTCCAATTTTTGATATAAGGAGCGGGCACAGGAAGTTTAGTCACTGTTGCAAGGTTTAGCTTAAGGATGGAAGACCCAGATTTAAAACCAGGTCATCTAATGCTAAGGCACGACAGAAGTACAGAGTGGGATTTGGGGGAAATGGTGTGGGAATATGGCATAAAAAAGTCCTTACTATGGGCTTGGCCGCTGTTGTCTGATGTGAATCATGTCCCCAACCTAATGGGGAACAATGCCTGAGTTATTGTTCATAACAGAATCTCTGTTGTCAGAAATGAAATTAAGAAAGAAAAGCCTCATATAATGGAGATGGACTGAATTCATGACTTGCACAGAGTGCTCCAGAGTAAGTTTTAAAATGGAATTATTTCCATCATGAGATAATAAAGGAAGGACACACCTGCACCCAACAGCTAAGGTGCCTCCTACATGAAAGAGGTGTTCTAGTTAAGAGTTAGTTTCTAGTTTCAAGTTATGACAGAGTGAGGCAGTCAGAGAAACATTACCCAAGTGTCTGGTTCCACTTTACAATCTCTGGACAAAGTTCCTTCTCGCATCCAATCAAGTAGACAGTTTGATGTATTTTAGGCCTAGCCTGGGGGTTGGCCTTTACTCAGCAGTATGCGTGCGGCCACATCAAATCTTTCCTCCTGAGAGCCAGGACCTCCATTGTACAGCTGGAGAACCCCAGATACCCAGTTTAGGTCAGGAATGTACAAAGATTGTGAGGAAGTAAAACAGAACTGGTCTCTCAACGACAAAATCCAAAACTAACTTTCACTAAGAAGACTTTCTCAACAGGCAGGCAGAGATGCCATGATTGCTATCAAATGATACAATATCCAGAAAGGAATTCTTCTCCCCAAAGTATTTCCCAGTCGTAATACCGCCAAGACTCTGCATAGGAAGGTCTTCAGGTTTTACTTCTAGAGGCTCGACACTGTCCCTGGCATCAGTGGAAGAAAATTATTTTTCTAATTATACCCCTTGTCAGAGACCCAGTGTTGGCAAAAGTGGTGAGAATTGAGTTTTCCTCCCTAAAGTAATTCTTAAAAGCAGACTATCAGGTGGTTTGAATTAGAATGAGGTTTGGCTGCAAACAATGAAAGAGACTTTGCTTAGGACCGAGTGCACGCTCTGGAGTCAGAACAGGCCTGGGTTGGAACGTTCGCTCCGGCCAGTCATGAGTGGGCAATCTGGGGCACTCACTGGTATAATGCAAATAACTACAGGAGGATCGAATGAGACATGGGGACAAGCTGGCAAAGAGAATGCTGGAATGACAGCTAAAAATGCAAACTCACCTGCTTAACATCTTTCAAAGGAATCCCACCGCTAACAGGACACAGCCCAGGACCTTTGACCAGCACCTATATCCCATCTCAACTCCAGCCTCCGCTCTTCTCCAGGCCTCTAGGCTGATAGACTTTATGTCCCTTTTTCTCAAGTTCCCAAGATGTTTCCAGAAGCTGCTGCCTCTGCCTGGGAGGCTCCTCCCTCTTCCCTGTCATCTGCTTGAGGAAACCTTTCTATCAGCATCTGTCATCCTTTTTCTGTTCTCATAGTCCCAGTGTAATTTCTCTTCATAGCACATAGGACGGATCGTAACAATTCACTAATGATCTAAATCAGTGATTTTCAACCCGTGTGCCACCAGAGGATATTAGGTGTGTCATAAAAAATTTTAAAGACCGTAAGCTAAATTATTTTCAAAAGAAGTACAAAGAAGTAAGTATATCTTTTTTTTTTCTAAGTGTGCCTCAGAAGTTTAACTATAGGTTTAAGTGTGTCATGAGATAAAAAAAAAAAAAGTTGCAAATGCTGCTTTAAATCATGCCTGTCCCCCAGTAGACTATAAGCTTCGGGAAGCTAGAGGCTGAGTCCTCTCCGTTCACCTGTCTGGTCCTAGCACCTAACCTCATGCCTGTCACTTAGTAGTCACTTAAAGAATACACTGAAAACAGTGTCACAGAAAGAAGTAAGAATGCTCAGGACATGTCCGCAAGCTACGTCTAAGACTTTAGACGTATTCACTTTGAAGAGGGTATTTCCAACTCCCTTTTAGGCCCGTCCCCTTTCCTTCAATGTCCCCTCTATGTCATTATATCAAAGAACAAAATGACGATAATAATTATAATAATTATTATCATGTTGATCATACAATGAGGTGGCAAGATGTTGGCTGGTGTGGCAGTATTGTTGCCGCTGTTGTTATAGTTTTAAATAAGCTCCCTATGTGGGCTATTAAATAAAGTGGGAACAAATGAGAGAAATTATACATCTGCTTTTCACTCCAGGACAAGTTGTTATGTTTGTCTGAATCTAATTTCCCTTCGTGCAGATCACTGAACCGAACCTCAGATATTGCCAGTGCCCAGATGAGAGTATTAGTAGTGAGGCCTGGTTAATAATTTGCTGGGTAACTTCAGGAAGGAAATGTAACCAGTCTGGGCCATTATTTACTTCCTTTTATATAACAAGGGGTGGGCTGCACTAACAGGGAGGCCATGAGGATGTAAACTGAGAATGAAAACAACACCCCCTTGCTTCACTCCTTCCCAGAGGACCCACCCCAAAGCCCTGCTTGGTGTTCTTGGGGCCATCAGCATGCCCTGGAGGTTTCACTTTGTAACCAGAGAAGGAAGGAAAACATTTTGATAGGGAGAGAGAGTTTGGGGCTTGGAAAGGTGATAAGAAAATTTTAAATGGAAAGGAACTGTGTCTGCCCCCTACTTGGTTTTTCAGATTGCTTTTGAGCCACCTGTGGAGAGAGAGGTTTGGATGCAGGAGAGGAAAGAAAGACTTCTTAGATTTGGCACAAGCATAGCTATTTAAGGAAACAGGTGACACACCATAGCACGCTGCTGGGGAAGGGGCCTTTTGATACGAATCATCTGGGGTCTCCGAAGTAGAGCCCTAAGAACATCCAGAAATGACATAGAGGAACAAACCCAAGAGTTCTCAAGCCAGGAAGTAGCCACAGCAAGGCTCTCCAGGCAGTTCCCTGGGCGTGCTGGCACAGTCGTGACCCATGGAGCATAGGCCCCACGGAAGCACCTCTCAAGGATTCGGGAAAGAACTGGGATCGGGCCTGCAGTAGAGTGGAAGCCTAATTTTTTACTAATAAGCCAGCAATTTTCCCTGAGAGAGGATACCTGAGAAGGGTGAGGTCTGGGAGAACAGGTCTTGTCAAGGAGAACACAAGGATACCCTTGCAGGGTCCTCTCCATGGTGACTCAGCCCTTAGGAATTTGTAAACTTAACTTCCTGGAACTTGGAAATTTCCACTTCTGTGAAATCCTGTAGTTCTGTGGGGGCTGGAATAGCATCTCCTGCTTGATTCAAACTGGCCAATGAGATGGGTACCTGTGGGGTGGAACTTTTTGACTGTCGATAAAAAGGGAAAGACCAGGCCAGTTGGGGAACGCGGCCATTTGGAATTCTTCTATGCCGTAAGCTCCCAGTTGGTAATAAAGCCCTTCCTCTCATAAACGTGGTGTTTGGGTGCTCTTTCTCTCCGTTGGGCCTTGTCTTCCTGCAACATCCCCACAATTATAACTTTGGTATGCAAAGTACCTGTGGCCTGAGTTTTAGCCATACACAACCATGAGGCCTGGAGACTCAGGTTGGACTTCTTTCTTCTTAAATGAGAGTGAATACACAATCCTTTGTTTTCATCCTGTATGTCAGTACGGTTAGCTAGCCATGACAATGTTATTTTTCTGAACTATATTTCCATAAAAAGCTAACAAAAATAGAGCAGAGAGAGGAAAGTTAAAATCTCCTCTTTTCCTTCCTCATTTTCACAGTCCCAAAAGAAAGGAAGCAAAGCCTTCTAGACACATCTTAACTCTGACATGGTGAACGAAGGGTTAAGGGCATTCCCGCCATTTCTAAGTTCTCTATTTTCCGTAATCCTGCAATGCAGGCTAAATCTGGGCATTAAAAACTCTGCAGTAAAAACCAATACTTTGCTATCCAGATTAGCTTTCTAAGGTTCTGTGGGTACACCTAAAACATCCTTGCATGGGAAAAATAAGCATTTTGAATGAATTTTCAAACCCATTAGGGCATATAAGGATCTTCCTAATATTCACAGATACTTATTCTCACAGGAGGCCCAAGAATTTTTCCTCTGGGGCCTTCCTTTAAAAAGTCATTAATTAATTTAAAATGAATTTGCTCTGACAGTAAGTTTCTCATAAAGAATCTATAGATACAACAAACGCGCACCTTTATTACTCTGTGTCTGGAAAAGTGGCATGGCTGCCTCCCTTCATGTTGAAGACAGCCAAATTATATAGGAAGTTCTGCAAACAATTTTAGTATTTCTTCATGTGGCTTTCAATGTTGGCACTTGTGTTGCTAATCTTCCCCAAACTAGACAAAAAGTCATACTAATTTTGCTCTCACTGAGTACTAGCTATATAATCACTTAAACTTCCCTTTCTTCTAAATTGGCAGGAATTCTAGCATGGAAAGAAAAAATGATATCCTATAATAGTCGATGAAAGATTAAAATATTGAATGTTATCTGGCTAAAACCTAATCCCATTAAAAGAAGCAATTTTATCCAATATCATTTTTAATCATGTCCAATATCATTGGGTTCAACTCTATTATTATGGACTTAAGTGGTAATTCTGCTTCTCACTCTCTCTCTCATTTTTTTTCTTTTCTTTCTTTCTTTTTTTTTTTTTGTTCTCTTTTACTCAGTTTAATGGCATCTTGGTCTTTCCCTACCCTAAGTTAATTCTTGAAAAAGCAGGTCTTTTTCTAAAGGAATCACTTCTTCCTTTAGAATGGGGAGGCCTTAGAAGTTACTCAGTAAAATCTTTGTTTTCAGTTAAAAAAAAATCTCGAAAATAGTTCAGCTTGTATATGAAACCAGCACATTGTACCCCTTGATTACACTGTTGTACACAGCTATGATTTAATAATAAAGACAATAAAAAAAAAAATCTCAGCCCAAGTATCCTGGACTGAATCACCTGAAGCACTTCGGAGGTTCTTGTGTTATTTTCTCAGCTTCACTTTCTCTGTGTGCATTCCTTAATTATTTCCAGAAATTGTTTAATTCTACTGTGGAATATCAATTAGCAAATCATCTGGTAGTTCTATGGTTACAAGCAACAGAACTTGTAACTGGATAACTTAAGAAGGAGAGGAGGGATTTACGGGGAGGGGGGTAAAGTATTTGTAGAATCAAGACCCAAAAAGGGTTCAATGAATGCAGAAATAAATACCATTGCTTAATCAGCTTTTTAGTCATTCTTCTAAAGGGCCCAAGTCTCAGGACAGAAAGACCACATGCGGCCAAGCTTAGCTTAGGTGCTTCTGTCTGCACTGTACTCAGCCAAGGATAGGAAGGAACCCACAGAGGCTGTCAGGAGGCTCTCAGGGGGCGTGTTCACCTTTTTATAACACCTTCATTGGCAGACCCATTTGGATTATAAAGGGTGGCAGAAAGTTAACTTCTCCAATGACATCCAAAAAGGAGGAATGCTATTTTCTAGACAACTAACAAAACAATCAACTCCAAGTTGCACACAAGTGATACAGAATCCCTACTTAGGTACCTAAAAGGCACATTTCTATTTAATTGCCATCATTGGGAATTAATTGTTGTTCAGGAGAAAAGATAGACACCATACATACTTCCTGAGACCTCCTCAGAGCTGACCTTACTCGATTAAGACAAAACAGGAAAGGAAAGAGAAAGGGAGATAGAAGAGAGAAAAGAGAAGAAAGAAGAGGTTTTCTCAGAGAGACAACCAGGAGAACAAGCCCCAGATGTCTGATCATATCAAACTCGACTCAGGACAAGACGTTTGCTCATCTCAGTGGTGTTTATTCATTTGTACAAAAGCAACTCTCTCCAATTTCACAACTTCCAGAAAAGCACTGGGCTGGTGAATTGCGCTTGCTATGACAGCACTCTTCCGGAGAATTGGAATGAGATTTTTGGCAGCTGAAGTGTTTTTTAAAAGCCACTGCTTTCTATGATTGCCCCCATCTCGTAAATGACTCTGTCGCAGAGAATGGCCAATTCAAAGACAATGCAAACTCCTTTTCTGCAGCCCTACAGATCTCATCTTAACTTCTCAGACTGCGATGTGTTCTGTGCTGTCTTCCTGAGGACTTCTGATGGGCAGCAATTCTATACCAGGGGGTATGCCACTGTGGGACTAAGGCTTTATATACAATAGAATCAAGTCTTGGGTGACAGAAACTCATTAAATTCTGACTCCTTGGATGAATGACAGCTCTTCACATAGATGGAAAAGAGAATGGGTTTTGGAGTAAGACACCTGGGTTCAACTCTTTTTCTAGTTATTTGCTATGTCCCCAAACTCTGAGCCTCAGGTTCTTCTTTTAAAAAATATCCATCTTACCATCTAATCAAAAGGACATATAAAATTGGGGCAGTTTCTGGCACCTGGAGGAACATACATTAGTTTATTTCTTCCCTTGAGTTTGGATCAACTGATACTGTTTCCTACTAAGAGTATTACAGTAACTATTACTTTATTAAGGGATGGAGATTTTCTTGGAGATTCTGTAACTTACATCTTAGAGAAGACAAAGAGATACACAGATTTTTGTCTTTGTGGAAAAGAATAGGGTTACCTGGCGGGCAGGGGCTGAAGGAACAACTGCTTGCTGTTCACCGTATGCCATTTTGTATCTTGTGAAATTAGATCCACATGAATGCATTGTCTGGCCAAAATTTAAATTAAACTAAAATAACCACAACCAAACTCCTAAGTGAGATGATGAACTTGGCAGTCATTTCTCATGAGGCAATATTTTACAGCATAGATGTAACAGTCCCTCTTAAGAATCTTAGAGAAAAATGATACTGTTGTCTTCTCCATCTGAGGGTTATCCATTGGAAAAGCAGGGGGCAAGCTCCTTGGGATGTAGTTTATTCACTTCAAGAAAAGAAAAGTCAACTTCCATAGCTCTTAAGAAAGCAATCCAAGGGAGGGGAGGTGAGGGAGGAAGTTGGGGTGGAGGGAAGGTAATTGGTGGGGCCACACCTACGGTGCATCTTAGAAGGGTACAGGCGAAACTTACTAAATGCAGAATACAAATGTCTTCATACAATAGCTAAGAAAATGCCATGAAGGCTATGTTAATCAGTTTGATGAAAATAGTTCAGATTGTATATGAAACCAGCACATTGTACCCCTTGATTGCACTAATGTACACAGCTATGATTGAATAATAAAAAATAAATAAATAAATAAAATTAAAAAATCACAAAACAAAAAGAACAATACATGCCATTGTGAGACAGGTTTGATACAGTGGAAGAGTACCTCGAGATTATTCTTATTTATCTGCTATAAAAAGCTACGTATGTTTAATTAAATCAGAACAAATAGAATAAACAAAAAAAAAGAAAGCAATCCTTTAGGCAATGAGGGAACATAAAAGTCTGCTGACGTAAAAGGGGCCCAATCAGATGGGAATGAGGGATACAGTGATAGTAGCAAGGAGAGAGACAGAAAGTTAAGAGGAAATTCCAAACTGGCATGACATCAGTGAAGTATAGAGGCTAGCTACTGGAAGCTGCCGGATACTTCAATAAAATACATGTGCACACACCCTCCCATATAAATACACACATGCACACACACACACACATATATGTTTACACACAGGGTGGCCATAAAGTTTGTATAAAAAATTGCATACTAGTGCAGCGCCTGCAGCTCACTGAGTAGGGCATCGGCCCCATATACTGAAGGTAGCGGGTTCAAACCCGGCCTTGGCCGAACTACAAAACAGAAAAATAGCCGGGCGTTGTGGCGGGCGCCTATAGTCCCAGCTACTCGGGAGGCTGAGGCAAGAGAATCGCCTAAGCCCAGGAGTTGGAGGTTGCTGTGAGCTGTGTGACGCCACGGCACTCTACTGAGGGCGATAAAGTGAGACTCTGTCTTTACAAAAAATAAATAATAAAATAATAAAATAAAAAAAATTAAAAAATTGCACACTATTTTAAATTGCACACAAACTTTATGGCCACTGTATATATATACATATATACAACACACAAAGGGTGCTAAAAAATAGGTACGATTTTTAAGAAAGGGAAAAGTTTTAATACTCAACAATTTGACTTCTGCAATTACAAGAGTTGTTCAAAGTGGTTAGAAGCAACATCCAGACACTTCTGGTTACAGTGAACTACTGCTTGAGCACCGTGGACCACAGGCCTTGCTGCTGAGAGAGGCCTCCCAGACCTTCCTTTAATGCCATCTTTTGAGTGAGTATTAAATATCATATTGTTACCTTAATTCAATCCAACTTTGAAAAGTAAACACATAGATAACATTGCTTAAAATGTGTATGCATACTTTTGGCATCACTGGTGTGTGTGTGTGTGTGTAATACTACTATTACATCTGTGTATATATACATATATAAAATACATAGGTTTGTATATATATATATATATATATGCATGTATAATACATAGTATTACACACACACACACACACATAAAATACTATGTATCTTAATATCATATGATGAGCAATTTCCTGGACTTATCCTTCCCCCCAAATCCTCATTATAAATCTATTGCCTGGTTCTCTTGATTTGATGGCCTAGATCTCTTGTATCAGTTCATCTATTTACTTCTCCACATATCCTTCAATACCTTAATCAAAAACGGCATCACTTATTTGAACTATTGCAACAGACTCCTAACTGGTCTTTTTGTCCCCACGCCAATCAATTCATTGTCAACTACCGTTTTAATAAAGAAGAGAGAGAGAGAGAAGAGAAAGACAGAGAAAAAGGCAGAGAGATAAAGACAGGGAGATTGGGGGAGGGGGAGAAAGAGAAAAGAAGAAAGGCATGGGGGAAAGGAGGGAAAGAAAGAAACAGAGGGAGAAAAACAGAGAAAATATCAAAAAGTTAAAAACATGCTCCTTTGGTAACAAAAATAAGACGCCATCTTAATATACACGTTATCATTTTAGCACATATGATAATATAAATTTGATACTATATACATACAGAAAGGGCATGTTAAAAAAAAAAAAACACTAGAAATGTGATAAAATTTGCAGAAAGCTAGCCGGGTTCTTTAAATACCACCCCCCACAGCCCCAAAGACTATTTGTGTAAGGTGTGAACACAAACAAATGGTTCTATTTACTTAGCAGAACAGGCCCAGTGAAGATTCTTTCCAAAATTGCTTAACATTTATTAGCTTAAGTTAGTATATGGATTTGAAAAGAATGCAAAGGTGTTATAATCTTTCTGTTTTTACTTATCACAGTCCAATTTCTCATTCTGTATTTCAAAACAGTATGGTTTTCTGGATGATATTAAAGTAAATATTCACTATTGCCAGGGTAATATAAAGCTTTATAATGACTTTTAGGAAGGAAAAGCACTTCATAAAAATCTCCAAAACAAATACCAGCTATAGAACAACATCCAATTAATTAATTCACTAATTATTCTCTTATACTATGACCTGTGGCAATTCTATAGTAATTTCTATTCTAATTAATTCTACTCTAAATCATCTAAATATTCTAACTGGTTCTTGGATGGGACATCTTTGTAACCCATACACCTCTCTAAGCTGCTGGATTTTAACTTATACAGCTGTCGCAAGGGAATATTAATAGAATGTGAACACTTATAGTTTTCCCCTCCCTAACCTATAACTCCTTTTCCAGCTTGGCTTTTGGAATTTTATGGCTCATAACTACAGCAATGAAGAACAAAGACAGACCTGGAGAAATGAAGATAAAGGACTTATGCTGGAAAGCAACAAGTTTTACTATCAGGAGAAAGAGTGGGACAAAAGTTGAGGGCTGCTAGTTACAGTGGCTTATGCCTGTAATCCTAGCACTCTGGGAGGCTGAGGCAGGTGGATTGCCTGAGGTCATGAGTTTGAGACTATTCCAAGCCAGAGCAAGACTCTGTCTCTAAAAATAGCTGGGCGTTGAGGGGGGTACTATGGTCCCAGCTACTCGGGAGGCTGAGGCAAGAGAATCACTTGAGTCCAAGAGTTTAAGGTTGCTGTGAGCTGTGATACCACAACACTCTACTGAGGGTGACAAGTAAGACTGTGTCTCAAAAAAACCCCCAAAAGATGTGGGGGGTAGAGAGAAGAATGTGGAAGACATCATGTGGGTTGGATGTTGGCAACTTGAGAATGAATAGGGAAGGAAAAATGTTTTTGAGGGGGGCAGTGTATACTGTGTGGGAGATACGGAGAGTAAACAAGATGATAAAGGGAATTATAAGGACTTTTTAGTATTCATTAATAAGTTGAACACATTTCCTCTAATAAGTAGAATAAGGAGAGGGTGGCCACTGTCATAACTTCTAGTCTTAGCCAAGGAAATCAGGCAAGAGAAAGAAATGAAGGGAATCCAAATTGGAAAAGAAAAAATCAAATTATCTCTATGTGTTGATGCTACAAGCTTACAACGAGAAAACTCTCAGGGTCCTTCCAAAAGCTCCTGGATGTGATAAGTGAATTCAGTAAAGTCTCCATTATATCACAACATACAAAAATCAATAGCATTATTATACACCAATCACAACCAAGCTGAGAACCAAATCAACTCAATACCATTTCTTAAAAAAACAAAACCCCAAACACCTGAGGAATAAATGTAACCACGGACATGAATAAGGAGAGCTGCCAGTCACAGCTGAAAGAAATCACAACCAACACAAACACATAGAAAAGTAGGCCATGCTTTTGGACCTGAAGAATCAATATTGTTAGAATGACCACAGGGCCCAAAGCAATCTTCAGGTTCAACGCAATTCCTATAAAAAATGCCAGTGCCATTTTTCACAGAATTAGACAAAAACAGTTCCAAAATTCACATGGAACTGAAAAGGAGCCTGAATAGCCAAGGAAATCCTAAACAAAAAGAACTAGAAGTGTCACATTACTTGACTTCAAACTATACTACAAGGCTATAGCAACCTAAACAGCATGGTACTTGCAGAAAGTAGATATGTAATTAACAGAACACAGGACCCAGAACCAACTGATCCTCCACAAAGCAGACAAAAGTGTATACTTTTGTCTAGCATATA